>CM060950.1:75913101-76035601 GCA_030765055.1 Mantis religiosa | reverse complement strand
TATTATTATTATTATTATTATTATTATTATTATTATTATTATTATTATTATTATTATTATTATTATTATTATTATTATTATTATTATTATTATTATTATTATTATTATTATTATTATTATTATTATTATCATTATTATCATTATTATCATTATTATTATCATTATTATCATTATTATCATTATTATCATTATTATCATTATTATCATTATTATCATTATTATCATTATTATCATTATTATCATTATTATCATTATTATCATTATTATCATTATTATCATTATTATCATTATTATCATTATTATCATTATTATCATTATTATCATTATTATCATTATTATCATTATTATCATTATTATCATTATTATCATTATTATCATTATTATCATTATTATCATTATTATCATTATTATCATTATTATCATTATTATCATTATTATCATTATTATCATTATTATCATTATTATCATTATTATCATTATTATCATTATTATCATTATTATCATTATTATCATTATTATCATTATTATCATTATTATCATTATTATCATTATTATCATTATTATCATTATTATCATTATTATCATTATTATCATTATTATCATTATTATCATTATTATCATTATTATCATTATTATCATTATTATCATTATTATCATTATTATCATTATTATCATTATTATCATTATTATCATTATTATCATTATTATCATTATTATCATTATTATCATTATTATTATTATTATTATTATTATTATTATTACTATTACTATTACTATTACTATTACTATTACTATTACTATTACTATTACTATTACTATTACTATTACTATTACTATTACTATTACTATTACTATTACTATTACTATTACTATTACTATTACTATTACTATTACTATTACTATTACTATTATTATTATTATTATTATTATTATTATTATTATTATTATTATTATTATTATTATTATTATTATTATTATTAGTATTAGTATTAGTATTAGTATTAGTATTAGTATTAGTATTAGTATTTGTATTATTATTATTATTATTATTATTATTATTATTATTATTATTATTATTATTATTATTATTATTATTATTATTATTATTATTATTATTATTATTATTATTATTATTATTATTATTATTATTATTATTATTATTATTATTATTATTATTATTATTATTATTATTATTATTATTATTATTATTATTATTATTATTATTATTATTATTATTATTATTATTATTATTGTGATTGTGATTGTGATTGTGATTGTGATTGTGATTGTGATTGTGATTGTGATTGTGATTGTGATTGTGATTGTGATTGTGATTGTGATTGTGATTGTGATTGTGATTGTGATTGTGATTGTGATTGTGATTGTGATTGTGATTGTGATTGTGATTGTGATTGTGATTGTGATTGTGATTGTGATTGTGATTGTGATTGTGATTGTGATTGTGATTGTGATTGTGATTGTGATTGTGATTGTGATTGTGATTGTGATTGTGATTGTGATTGTGATTGTGATTGTGATTGTGATTGTGATTGTGATTGTGATTGTGATTGTGATTGTGATTGTGATTGTGATTGTGATTGTGATTATTATTATTATTATTATTATTATTATTATTATTATTATTATTATTATTATTATTATTATTATTATTATTATTATTATTATTATCATTATCATTATCATTATCATTATCATTATCATTATCATTATCATTATCATTATCATTATCATTATCATTATTATTATATTATTATTATTATTATTATTATTATTATTATTATTATTATTATTATTATTATTATTATTATTATTATTATTATTATTATTATTATTATTATTATTATTATTATTATTATTATTATTATTATTATTATTATTATTATTATTATTATTATTATTATTATTATTATTATTATTATTATTATTATTATTATTATTATTATTATTATTATTATTATTATTATTATTATTATTATTATTATTATTATTATTATTATTATTATTATTATTATTATTATTATTATCATTATTATTATCATTATCATTATCATTATCATTATCATTATCATTATCATTATCATTATCATTATCATTATCATTATCATTATCATTATCATTATCATTATCATTATCATTATCATTATCATTATCATTATCATTATCATTATCATTATCATTATCATTATCATTATCATTATCATTATCATTATCATTATCATTATCATTATCATTATCATTATCATTATCATTATCATTATATTATTATTATTATTATTATTATTATTATTATTATTATTATTATTATTATTATTATTATTATTATTATTATTATTATTATTATTATTATTATTATTATTATTATTATTATTATTATTATTATTATTATTATTATTATTATTATTATTATTATTATTATTATTATTATTATTATTATTATTATTATTATTATTATTATTATTATTATTATTATTATTATTATTATTATTATTATTATTATTATTATTATTATTATTATTATTATTATTATTATTATTATTATTATTATTATTATTATTATTATTATTATTATTATTATTATTATTATTATTATTATTATTATTATTATTATTATTATTATTATTATTATTATTATTATTATTATTATTATTATTATTATTATTATTATTATTATTATGGCGTCGAGTAACATGGTCACGCGTAGTATGATGCATAAAATATATCGATCAAATAGTGATTTAGTGCAAACGTTGCATTGTAACGATACAGAAAAGAGAATCAAGAATCAAACTTCTTCTAGTACAAATGATTTTCAAAGGGTAACTCAAGGAGAAATGGCAGAAGCTGTAGATGGTGATTCGGGTGAGAAACTGGAAGCGGTAGCATCACTACACAAAGTTATCGACATACTAAATAAAGACCTTGTACGGGCACATGAAGAGATTAAATGTTTAAAAGTAGAAAAAGGAGAATTACAACAAAAACTGCCACATATGACGGAAGAAAGGACATGCGCAAATGTAACAGCAAATAGACTGGAATACGAAAGGAATCAGCAAATAAACAACCTTAAGAGAAAAACGGAAGAACTTCAAAAAACAAACACAAAATTGGAAGAGAAGAAGCAGATGTTAGAAGAACAAACAAAAAAATTAAGTATTGAATTCCAGAAAATGACTCAATTAAAAAACCACAAACCTACAGAGTGGTCGACCATGTGGGAAACTCGGACGAACACTTGGAATAAAATTGTAAACAAAAAACATACAACAAAGGAAAAAGAAGTGCTACGAGACTCAATAAACATCCAAACAGCGAATCAATTCGCTATATTGCAAGAAGTACGAGAAGTAGAAAAGCTGCCCAACAAAACTAACCTCAACGAACATACAGAAGATATACGGGAAGGAGTAATACTACAAAACAAAGGGAAACAATTCAGCTGCCAAGGGATCACGAACCTCGAGTTATCTAGTGAAACAACAGTGAAAGAAAAAGTGCTAGTGATAAGTGATTCAATGTTAAGCCGTGTAAACTTGGAGTCTGCAAACATTAAACCATATAGTGGCATCAAAATTGAGCAACTAGAAAAAAAGATTCAAAACTGGTGTAACTGTGAAAACCTCCCAAAAAAACCAGAGGTAATATTTCTCCACGTAGGTACTAACGACCTGAAAAAATTAAATAACCCTGTTATGATTCTAGGAGATATGTACAATCTTGTAAAGACCACTAAAGAAAAATTCCCCAAAGCAATAGTAGCTGTGAATAGTATAATCAAAAGGCGTGACATAAACCCAAGTTACAACTTGTTAATCAATGAAAATGTAAGATGGGCATGTAATAGGTTAGGTGCTTTGTATGTGGACATTGACAAATACCTGGACGACCATTGCCTAGGTAAGGATGGTTTGCATTTAAACCGAAAGGGTACATACTGTGACTTTGTGGGTTCGTGGAATAAAAAGTCCAATTACACCACTCAACAATGTTCTTTATTTCTACCGACTTACAGTTTAACACTTGCCAATTACACAAAATTACTTGCTGCACACAATTACAATTTACCAGTTCGTCCGTTGCAACTTCACTTGTACTCGCGATGACATAAACTCCGATACTCATACACAGTTCGTACAGTCCCGTTGCACAATCTTTCCGTTCATTAACACGTCACTGACTAACTCTTACACCAAGAACTGCGACTCTTCTCGCTCACGCTCACTAACCAACTGATTGACCAACACAACACAACAACTGACTGACTAACTCCGTCTGTCTGTAACCCTCTTTATATCGGAATATCACCGGTTTCTAGTGACCAGGAGACTGTTCCAGTAAACGAAGGATCGAGAAACAGGTGGAAGGGAAACAGACGCACAATTATGTTTTTTTCCGACCGCTGGCTGTCACCACTATAAGACAAACGAGGGAAAGGCGTGGCTAACCGAGCCTCCCCTGTCTTCCGTTGCCAGCTGCTCACAGGGTGTTTCAGCGCTCCCCGTTACACTGCTCCCTTCTCAAAGCTGTTCGCCCTCGAACAGCCCCATCGTAGCGTGCGAGGCGGTCCAGGTGTACCACCAGCATCTGCTCGGAGTCTCAGCCAGAAGTAGCGCTGCCGTAGTTTGTGAATCATTCGGTTCGCTCCCAGGTGTCCACCTGAAGTACCGGCGTGCACTTCCTCCAAGATTTCCGGGACCTTACTCCGGGGAAGTACCAACTGTCCTCTCTGCGCCTTCCCATCGGGTGACTCCCATACCCGGAACAGCACGCCCACTCCGGTCTTCAACGAGTCCCATTGGGCCCAGTGCGACTTGTAGGTGGCGCTCCTCGGTGCGATGTCCTCCCAGGTCGGTCTCGTCCCTGCGTCCACTTCCCTCAAGAGTGGCCCCAAGTCTGCGTCCGCCAGCTGCTCCCTCCTCAGGCCTGCGCTATCCCAGCCTTCAGCAGGCACTGCCACAACTACTCGGACTGCTGCGGCACGCTCCTCCTCTTCCACTCTTGTGCGCTCGTGGCCGTCCTGGATCTGCGATAGGACACCTCCAATGCAATGGTCGCTGGCGTCGGTGTCCACAATGAAGGCACCACCCGGTTGTGGGAAACCCAAAATAGGAGCACTGCGCAGGGTCCCCTTCGGGTGCTGGAAAGCGTCTTCGGCGTCCTCCGTCCACACATAAGGCCGGTTTTCCTCCGTCAGGCGGGCGAGGGGCTTTGCGATGTTGTCGGCCTTTTCCTCTAAATCATTAAGGCGGTCGTCTACTTGACCCTTCCGCTTGCCCGGGTTCATGACGTCATTCCCCACGCCGGCCAACCGTTCCTCAAACTTGGCGGCGAGAGCCTCATTCGCCACCTTCATTTCGGTAGCCAGACCGTCATTCGCTGCTCTCATTTCCGTGGTTAACTCGGCCTTCATTTGTTCCATCTTCTCGGCGATGTTCTCCCTAGCCGTCCTGATTAGTTTCAACTCCGCGGCCAGGTTATTTCTAGTCTCCAGCACTTCCGCGGCCAGGTTATTTCTAGTCTCCAGCTTCTCTGTTAATTCGGCCTGCATTTCTTCCATCTTCCTGGTGATGTTGTCTTTAGCCGTCTTTATTTCTTGCAGTTCCGCTAAAATCTTTTCTAATGCTGCCTCCATCGTTGTAATGTTCGGTGATGTTGTTTTCCCGCTTCCTGACACCAGTGTGACTTTGTGGGTTCGTGGAATAAAAAGTCCAATTACACCACTCAACAATGTTCTTTATTTCTACCGACTTACAGTTTAACACTTGCCAATTACACAAAATTACTTGCTGCACACAATTACAATTTACCAGTTCGTCCGTTGCAACTTCACTTGTACTCGCGATGACATAAACTCCGATACTCATACACAGTTCGTACAGTCCCGTTGCACAATCTTTCCGTTCATTAACACGTCACTGACTAACTCTTACACCAAGAACTGCGACTCTTCTCGCTCACGCTCACTAACCAACTGATTGACCAACACAACACAACAACTGACTGACTAACTCCGTCTGTCTGTAACCCTCTTTATATCGGAATATCACCGGTTTCTAGTGACCAGGAGACTGTTCCAGTAAACGAAGGATCGAGAAACAGGTGGAAGGGAAACAGACGCACAATTATGTTTTTTCCGACCGCTGGCTGTCACCACTATAAGACAAACGAGGGAAAGGCGTGGCTAACCGAGCCTCCCCTGTCTTCCGTTGCCAGCTGCTCACAGGGTGTTTCAGCGCTCCCCGTTACAATACATTGTAAGTAAGGTACTAGAGAATGTGATAAATATAATTAAAACTAGGCAGGAAAACTAATGTTGGAGACAGTGGGTGACACTATAGAAGCACACAATAACCAAATCGATAAAAATGTGGAAAGTAATCAAAAGCATAAAATTAATGCCTTGTTACACTTAAACATTCAAGGTATGGTGGGTAAAGTAGAGCAGTTCAATATTTTTTTAGAAACCATAGTGGACAAAAAACCATTAGTAATATGTTTAAATGAGCACTGGTTAAATAAAGGTGAACTGCAACTATTAAATACTTTGCAGGGTTTCAGTCTAGCAGACTAATATAGCAGAGAAAATGCAAAAAGAGGAGGATCCGGTATACTTGTATCAAATGAACTTATTGAACAAACAAAAATACGAGATGACCTAAAATTCTTAAATGAAGAGAACATCTTTGAGCTATCTATAATTGAAATTGCTAGCTTAAATTTAATAGTAATATCAATATATAGAGTCCCCTACTACTCTACACTTAAACTATTTCTAAGCAAACTTGAAACCCTGTTAAGTAAACTACAGAATGAAAAAAAAAGAATAATATTAGCCACAGACTGTAATATTGACGTACTCAAGATAAATGAAACAATTAAGGGGAGCTCAAGTGTTGCTAGAAATTATGAACAAATTGTACAGAGATATGGTTTTAATCACAAACACAGATATCCAACTAGGGTCACGATGTTTTCATCTACTAGCATAGACCATATAATTACTAATAAAACATATGGGCCTGGGGACTGTCAGACCTTAGAAACTGGGATCTCTGACCATAAAATTGTTATTATTAATCTACCGGATACGAAAAATCTCAATAAACCAAGGAAATGTATAACCAAGCGTGTGTATAGTAGGGAAAATATAGATGCATTTAAAGAAAAACTAAAAAATATATATTGGCCCTTAAGTCCCCTAAATTCAGTAGATATAAATTATAATAACTTTCTCCGTGAACTCCTAAATCACCGAAATGAGTGCTTTCCAAAAATTACTTGTACACAAATTATTAAAAAATACTCACTAAATTGGTGTACAACGGGAATAAGGGTATCAAGTGTGAACAAAAGATTATTATATACACAATATAAAAAAACAGACAACCCACTCATCATAAGTTACTATAAGAAATACAATAAAATTTATAAAAAAGTAATAAGAAAAGCTAAACAAATGGCCATAGACAACTACATAATAAATTCAAACAACAAAAGCAAAGCCACATGGAAAATTGTAAAAGGAGAATTAGGTTTAAACAAAATAGTAAAATCAAATCTTCCCACGTCTATGCCGAAGAATATAAACACCAACTTGTATGCAGAATCATTAAATAAATTCTTTGTAGATGTTAGTGAACAAATTAGAGATGTTCCTCCCTCAATAAGCGAGGCTGAAGACAAACTGTCTACTGAGTATATGAGGTTAACACCTCCTTTTTTATTTTCCAGCATAACCCCAGATAAAATAGTAAAAGAAATTAGTAACTTAAAATCTAAATCATCTATGGGTTGGGATGAACTTCCACCCTTTCTTATAAAAGAAATTAAATACCAAATATGTGAACCATTAACAGATATAATAAATCAGTCACTAGCTATGGGCATTTTTCCGGATAGAATGAAATATGCCAATGTGACGCCCATTCACAAAGGTGGAATCTGTGAATATAAAAATTTTCGACCCATCTCGATTCTTCCAACGTTCTCAACAATATTTGAAAAAATAGTAAAATCCCAATTAATTTTCTATCTAGAACACTTCAACAAACTGGCTGACTCAACACGGTTTTAGGAGAAACCATTCCACCATATCTGCTCTAATAAATCTTGTAAATGAAATCTCCCAAAAATTAGAAGAAAAGCAACAAACATCAGTGTTAATCTGTGATAACTCAAAGGCTTTCGACTGTGTAATCCATGAAATTTTGTTAAAAAAACTGGAACACTATGGCATAAAAAATAATTTGCTAAATTGGTTCAAATCTTATTTGGAAAATCGTAAGCAACGAATAATCTTAGACGATGGAGAAAAAACTGTTATAACTAATTGGAAACAACTAAAATCTGATGTTCCACAAGGAAGCGTCTTAGGACCCCTTTTATACATAAGATATACAAATGATCTCCCAAACAATATTAAAGCTAAAGCAATAATGTATGCGGATGGCACTTCCATCCTTCTACATGGTGGTGATCAATTTGATTTAATTCAGAATACAAAAGAAACACTAAGCACACTAAAAAATTGGTTCGATAAAAATGGTTTAAAACTGAATATGAAGAAAACTGCACTTATACAATTTAAAACACATTCAAGAAAAACAAATACTACAAATTATACAAGTAACATCCCAGTAAGTTCTGCATCTACATGCAAAATCTTAGGTGTACACATAAATGAACAACTAAGATGGGAAGAACATTTTCAATATCTTAGTAAAAGATTAAATAGTGCTTGCTTCAACATGCATTGCATAACAAAAATTACTAACATACAAAGAAGAAAAGCTGTTTACTATAGCTATTTCCACTCCATAATGGCATATGGTATCATACTCTGGGGAGCAGCCACGGGTTTTGATAAAATATTTAAATTACAAAAAAAGATTATCCGTATTATGATGCAGGTTAGCTCTAGAAGTTCCTGTAGAAACTTATTTCGTAAATTAAATATACTTACTCTGCCTTCTCAGTATATTTATGAATTAACCAAATACATGTATGAAAATTTTGATAATTATTATATAAAACAGAATGAACACACTCATGGGACCAGAACACAAAAATATCTGAAAGTGCCGGCCCATAGACTTACATTATTTGAAAAAAGTCCTTTCTATGCAGGCATAAAAATATATAATAAATTACCGCCAAAATTTAGAGAAATTAAAAATAAAACCCAGTTTCTAAACACATTAAAAAAGATTATTGCTGAAAAAGCATATTATTCAGTAAGAGAATATATGGCAGACAGTCTCTAGGACCAATGTAGCAACTACAAGATTGCATTTGCACATAATTGTTTAAGCATCACTGTACATATTATCTTTAATTGTTTTTGATATATTCTCTTGTATTTCTAATGTTAATCTTGACGAGTCATCTGTTTACTGGGCTCTTGCCCAACCAGTGTAAATGTTTATGACGAATAAATTATTCTATTCTATTCTATTCTATTTAACACATAGCTATAAAAGTATAATTATGCACATATAAATATGAATAAATAGTTTAACAACCCGTCACTGAATCTTCCGCATGTTCTTCCTCACCCCAATATCTATTACATCACCGGTGAAAGTTAACTAGGAGGCGGAAAAGGTAACCACCCTGTTTCCCCTCAATGACACCACTGGTTTAGACAAAGTGATAGTTATGATGCTTTATTGAATGTACATTAAGCATCCAAATGAACCGGATGCATAATAATCATTAGCAAATATATCCAGTTTCCTTGTTACCAGCTTTATCTCTCTCTCTCTCTCTCTCTCTCTCTCTCTCTCTCTCTCTCTCTCTCTCTCTCTCTTACATAATTTTTTTTCCCCTATTCTAATTTTAACTCTGTAAATGCCCAATGCCATTTTATTTTTAAAATTACCAAGTGTTACCTGAATTTGAATATCTTCAGTTCTTAATTTGATTTGTTTCCAAAAGCTCTTTCTTTTTATTCTTTCTCTCCATATCATCCTCTCAATTTTAATACTGTTAATGCAAGTGCTTCACTGGGTAATATAATTTTGGGAAGTCAAATATTTCAAAATACCCTTAGGTAAATATTCTTTCCTATAAGGAACACTTCATTCGAATGATAGTAGATGAATCTGTGTCACACATTCATATTACTCCACTTAAATTGTCAGTACAGGTTTTAAGAACCTTCCAATAATTTGGTAAGTAGAGGACCATGAGTGTTTAATGTTGATTCGTCTTCCATTTGTTTGCTTTCGTGTGTGATAGTTGCAATGATTTTAAATTTAATAGATAAGAATAGAATCTTTATTGTCACATAACATTTACATTGGGAGCTTAATCTGGTAAACTGGTGACTCGTCAAATTATAGTTAAACACTTCACTTGTTGAAAACTGAGATTTCTTTTGGATAGTAAGGTTAGCTGAGATGCCACGCATCTAAAAAATTGAAACCATGTTAGCTCAAAGGGATATTTAGGTTCTTTTTTGAACACTGAAGTTTTAAGTGGTGAGCTTTGTAACTGTATGTTGAGTGATTTTCCAGAACATAATTCCTTCAATTGTTTTATGTGTTTGGCTTCTGTTCTTAAATTTCTCCATGAGCCAAGATTTCCTAGAATAGCTGTAGACCCATTGAGGAATTCTGCAGGTATGGAACACTAAGGGAATTATATATATTAAAAAAAGTCAGCCAGTTTCTTGGCAGGTAACATCACTGAGGATCTATTTGATAGTGTTGAAGCCTGTTCCTGGTATATACAACACCACAAGTGGTGAATACAATGAATACATGCATTAAAACGATATTTGGAAAAGGAATTTTTGATAGGAAAGAATTGAGACTAAGCCAGAATATATTCTTGGCATTTGCTGGAAATTACCTGAGGGAGGATAATCCTGTTGGGTTTCAAACCACAGACATCCTGTTTATCAGTTCATATTTTAATGTAAGGAAGAATGGATTTTAAAATTAGTTACTTATAATGTAAACGTGAGATATCCCCATGTTGGTAAATTGTAAGTCTGAGGTACTCTTGGTTTTTTAAAAACTGCACATGTTCCATTATAAAAAGTTTGTTGCATGATTTATGTAGTTTAATTAATAGGAGAATTGGTTTGTGCTAAAACTTAAATTATTTCTTGATTGATTATGTAAGGGCCATTGTAAAAGTTGTTTGTGATTTTGGTTATAATTAAGATAGGTATAAGCAAGCAATCAGTACAAAATGAAGACTGTGTAATAACTCTAGGAGTTTAGATATTTACTTCTTCATTGATCTTGAAGTCACTGGTACCTGTGCAGACACCTTCATGCTTTGCCTTGCAATTTCAGCTGCTCAGTCGCTTCCACAACAATCATGGTGAGTGCACAACAGAACCATGTGTGTGTGTTCGCTTACAAGGGAACTATCACTACTCACACTGCTATGCACCTGACAATTTGATGATATAATGCCTGCTACACATAAACCATGTGCACCAAAAATCTGCTGTGGAGCAGAATTGCAGTGCCCAAAACTGAAGCCTGGAAAGTGCCACATGCGACCACTTGCAAGTAGCTGCTGGACATCCCTCATCAGCTCTGTCCCGGGTGTGGAGTATGGCACTTCTTACACATGCCATGTGTAGACCCCTGGCCATCAGGAGTAAACAATCCTTGCCTATGTATTCTGGACGCATTTTCGGGTACTTCCAGCTATACTTGGGACCTGATTTTTGGCACACAGGCCCCACATAGAGCAGAGATATCAAATTCTCAAGCACGTTCAGGTGTGAGCATAGTGATAGTTCCCTTGTTTGTTTAAGTCAGTGTCAGTTTATTTTCAGAAAGCAACATTTTCTTTCAGATAAAAGTCATTGTTCATTGGTTTAGCCAGTTTGAAGAAAACATTGTTTATAACAATAGAAAATTTTCAGGCTGGCACACACTTTGTGAGACAATGTGGAGCATTTGAGACAGTCATGTTTGTGTAGTCCTAAAATGTCCAAGAAGTTTGTGGACATTTTTATTTTGGGCTTATCTTAAGAACATTATTTACTCATAAGAAATCTGGAATCTACAACATTTGAGATAGGCAACTTAATGAATAGCAGCTGTTATTTGTGACATTCATTACAAAGAGGGTGCTTAGATATTTTTCGCACAACAGGGAGAGCACATATTCAAACTTAAAGGTAAGAGTTTTGCTATCTTTTGGTGTGTAAATGGATAGTGTAGATTTAATATAGACTCAGTTATTCCATTTCAAAATCATGGACACCTATTTCTTCTGATGACCTTGTATATATGCTGCATTACGCTTGCGTACTCTTGACATTCATTTTATAATCAGTGTATGTTTTCTTTTTTTTTTGTTTTTTGTTTTGTTTTTTGTTTAATTTATGTCCTCTGTTAAATATATTGGACAATGAATGAAATAGGTGAAATGATGCTCAAATGTGTCTTGGGTCCATGGAGCTTAGAGTTACCTGACATTCATCTTTCAGGATAAGGGAAACCCCGGAAAAAACCTTATCCAGGTAACTTACTCTGACGAGATTCGAACTTGGGGCCTCTTGAATGTGAGGCAGACATGCTACCATGTACCCTACCGAGGCGAGCTCAGTGTGGCTTGGGTGCAGTTTTTTGTATGTATGCATGCTTCTAGATCTTAAAGATCATTTATGCATTGATGAGTCGTACAGCCCATTTCGGTATTGCTCATAGTTAAATTTATTGGGAGTCGATTAATGACACTAAACGACACTAAACAAAAAAAAAAGTAAGTGTTGTTTAGTGTCATTAATCAACTCCCAATAAATTTAATTTATACAACAACACTGTTTTCAACACTTCCATGAAAGGATTTATTGCTCATAGTGTTTGGAATAAATCCTCATTGTAAAACGAGCAAAGTTATGAGGTTTCTTTTATGACTAGTTGGAATGGTTTCTGTATATTTCTAAATCAGGTACTGTGTCTACTCTTATTGCCTTTTTAATTGTATGGGTAATATGGAATTGAAGCTGGTCAGAATCTGAAGAAAAATATTCTGTTGATTCAAGGGAATCAGTTAATGATAGTTTTTATTGATCACATCAGTGAAAGTTCTACGGGAAAAGTGAGCAGCAATGTGTTTTAGGCTAGAAATACTAGAGTTACTTTGCTGATATGTAGCTGTAAATTTGCCTTCTGGTATGAAAGCACAAATTTTGTGTTGTATTTCTTAATGCTGGGAAATGACTGTATGTACTAATAACACATGCAGGTTACCAAGTTTGTAAGATATTAGGATAGCTTTAGAAATTGTTCTTAGGTTCACTTGTCTGTACATATTTATGCTTATAGTGTTTCAGTAGAATCCTTCTTGGAGGTGGAGTGTATTGGTTGTGCTGTAAATCCAGCAATGATGCTCTGCTAGTTTTATGTTCAAGGCATGTGACTTACATATATTTTGTGACCTGAAGCTTAAGATGTAGAGGAACTACTGTTATCTGCGTCAAACCTTCTGCATATGCCAATAGACAATAGGAGAGTGCTGCAACATAGTCATATCATGTTGCATCATGTGTGCTTGAGACAGTCATAGTAACATGCATCGCAGTCTAAGAATAGCATGCGTGTTATCCAGAGCTATTAAGCGCATGTGTTTAAAATCCAAATAAAATGTTTCTATTGGTAAAACCAAATAAATGGCAATAGAAATTAGTGTACCTAATTATTCAAGAGAGAGATGGCGAGGGGCTCGTCATCACTTTGACAAATGTCCTCACCATCGTTATTGTTACTTGTCGCACTGCTTTCATCCAGAAACTCGTACTTTGTGCACTGTGCGAAGGAATTTCAAGCTTGATGCAACAGTGTTACTCCTTTCTATAAGGAATTTACGACCGTCATTGATGTTCCTATATCTGTAGCCTAATTTTTTTTTCAGAATTCTTAAGATGGAAGAAGTAGAACCTTTGTAAGATTTTTTTTTTTGCATAAAGAAGTCGTCTTTTTGGTAGTACAAAATTTGTTGCAGTCATAATATTCCAAAACTGTTCTATGAACTATATATTTTTCAAAGTATTCTAAGTGCATTGTTCTTTTTGGTATATTAATGTGTTTTCTAAGCGAGACAAAAACTTGAGCAGAGCCTTGCTCACATCTTTTTACCTTTGAACTAATCTGAGAAATATTGAATTGATTCACTCCACACGCCTGAGTAATTGATTCCTTACACTTCAAAATCAAGATTGTACCGTTCAACGCCATTTGAGATTCTTTTAAAAAACTGTTACACTGTATAAAGAACCTGTTTTGCTTGACTAAGTAAAACACTACTTTTTGTTTCTCTTTTCTCTCTAATACAATCACTTTCATTACTGAGTGATATGTTGCAAACTTCTACAACTTCTTAGAACTGCACATTATATACTGTTTTGTTCCATGGTCAGAGTATTTAACAGTGTACTAGGAGAAAGGGAAGCATAATAGGACAGTCACAAAGTTATGATCATCTCTCTTGACAGCTCATTTACTGCATTTCTGATCAAATACATGTAAAATATAATTGCATCTAAATACCAAGCTACTGAAGCTTAAATTGCACTCTTTTTCGTGCATGCTTGGCCAATCATTCTCCTTATATCTGACATAAGTTTTAAGCTTTTAATAAATTTTTAATTTCCGAGTGAGAGTAAGCTAGTTCTGACTAGGCAATGCTGCTCACCTGTAATTTGCTACAGCTGTGTTGTCTCCGAAGATCATATGCAGGAGGCTTGACACATACAATAGGTTTAATGGTTCCAGCTGTTGTACAGCGAATGAAAGAAACTGAAGTTTTATTTCATACCCATCTCAGACATGAAATAGTACAAATGTTTTGTAAGGTGGTGTTAACTTAGTGAAAATACTGTTAACTTGCAGTACAGAACAGCTTCTGTTGTTCTGTACTTTGATGCTAAGTCTTTGATCATTTTGAAACTGGAGAGCTAAGCATGTCCTAGCGTAATTGTATATTTTCTGTATATTATAACTGGAAGTTATTTCTGGGCTGTTGTGCCACGATCTTCTGGAGATAAGATGAACCAGAAGTTTCATCCACAACTGCGGTAGACATCCTCAGTGGCATGGTTGAAGTCTCCTTGGATAGTGTAGCATTGTGTCTGAAGTGTTGACTCTCTGTGCTGCTATAGCTATTTACAGGAAGAGCCATCTCTGCTGAATGGTCTAGATGATGGGCCGGTGATGGGATAGGCTTCATTTCTGGTGTTGGTGACTTTGACCACACCACTGAGGATGTCTACCACAGTTGTGGACAAAATATCCAGGTGATTTAACTCCAGCCGACCACATCACAAAAGCCTGGAATAGCTTCCAGTTATGTTGATTCTGGCTGTGAAAGCCTGCATTCTCCCATGCTCTACATTGTTTGAATAATTACATATATTTATGACCATTGCTTAGGTTTCTATTTTAATCAATTTTTAGCCTATATAATTAAGACTTTTCCTTCTTTTCAGTGGGCAAAGGTGCATAATAGGAAAACTAGTAGGGGTTTGTCTGAACATTAATATAGAAGATTGGCTTAGGTTAAAATTGCTTTAGTATTAGCCAAGAGGAATTAAATCTTCTATTTTTACATATTGACATGCATACAGTAATTTTCCAATTAATGTAACAGACTACAGATGTTGATACATATTTTTTTTTTGAGTTCAGTTGTATTTGAAATCTTTTAATTGGTATGCAGATATAGGTTACTGGCCGTACACTTGTACCTGTAATCTGCTGAATAATTCTAGCATGAAAAGTACTTACTCCAAAAAATCCTTGATGTTCAAATCAGCCTGAAATCTACAAGTAAACCAGTTCTTCCATATACACAGGATACCACTTTAATGCTTTCTTTTCAAATGACAATAATGATTAAGCTATCTTACAGCAAACATTATTTTAAATTTCCAGTGTTAACTGGAGAAAACATATTAGTTTGAAAATGGTCAAATGTTAAGGAAGCATAGAGGTACTTCAGCATGCTTTTTTATTTTGATTCGATGGAATTTGGTGCCCCAGTATGCTGATAATCTACTTTCACAGCTAGTATATACTGATTTGATAAAGAAAGGAATAGAAGTATATTTGCATTTAGATTTACGGAATACAATATTTGAGTGTTATTACTAAATGTAGATACTTCAAAGAATAAGTGTATGTTTTTATATCTCATTTATTATCATATAATGCTTTACAGATTGGTGATACAGAATAACTGGGAATGTAGGGTTGCAAGCAGAAATAACAGATATGGACAAAGATATGGTAATTTTTATACAGATATGCTAATATCACTTAATACTCTTGATGTAGTCACATACAAATGAAAAGATATATTGTTCAATTGTTTCAGAGATATGTCTTTTTTTTTTTTAAATTGACAATACTGCATTTTCACAAATAGACAATTATTTCATAATTGTAATACACTGAAATTTCATCAAAGCACACAAAATGCAAGATTCACATATTCTGGGTTTTGTATACCATAAAATAATGGAATAGAACATATTGGCTTGCAACATTAATATTTAGTTTTGTGAGTTAACAAAACTATAAGTACAACTTTGGAATATTGTTACACTTTTATGTATTGTAAAATTAGGATCACTACTCCCTTAGAGAGCAAAACGATTCTGCTGTCTAGGGTTCAATGAATATAATTATCAGTGTTCTTAAATTACATGATATCCAAAGTTCTATCACAATCCCTTAGCTGAATTTACCACTTTATAGTATAAGGATAACTTGAGTGTAACATGCAAGTCTTGATGCATCTCCATCTGGTGCAACACTATATTGTTTTTAGCACTATATTAATTGTATTAGCTATAATGCCATACTTGAAAAAAAATACTTGTCATTTTAGGAGTTATTTATATAGGAAAGGTGAAAATTAATTTAAGTTGATAGAGCTATAAAGCTAATGAGGTATATTGTATCAGCATTCATTCAGTCTTGCAGTGCCAGTATGGCATGCAACCAGTATTATGGTTAACTTCTTTAATGATAATATTAGGTAGCATTTGGTTGGACAGAACTAATGATACAGACTGGTTTTCCATTGCTGCTCAAACTATGTCATGAATGTGAGCAAAGTTGGTCCACTTCAGTAATTTTGATTATTTTATATGCCTTGAAGTACTAGTATCTTTTAAAAGAATTTCTATTAACAATTGATTATGAATAACAAGTTTACCGTATTTTGATACGTATGCAATTATGACCAAGTATTAAAAACATGAGACACACTGCTAAATAAGTCACGAATTGAATAAATCCTTGTGTAAATCCTCCCCACAGGCTTGTGTAAGCAACAAAATGTCATGCCTTGTTCTTTCTTATGAGTAAAAGGAAGTATTTATATTAGTGTACTCTTGTTTAAGGTTCATTTAACAGTATGAATATGCTATTCTCAGATAATGGTACAAGGTGATCCTAAATGAAGCACTTCAGGAACTTTTGCTCCCATCCATGCTTTACTTAGGAATAAACAGCTAAGTGATTTAGTGTTAAAAATTGACTCAGTAATACTGAACTAACTCATGATTGTTAAAAGCAGTGCTTCAGGTGGCTCATTGTGTAAAAGACTACATTTCGCTAATCTGTGTAACATACAAAATTCTTCGTAGCATTTCATGACATCCTGCATTGGATTGAATGCATACTTCTTTCAATGGAGATTACCAAAACATAATACCTATGACAGACATCTCTATATTGAATTACTCATTACTGTCATTATACAAAACAAAATAAAAGTTTAGTACATATTGAAATATAAAAACTTATTTTCATGCCAATTTAACTGACATGTCAAATATTTGATTACTGATTTTTCATTATGTTGCATAAGTGCATTATGCTCTCAATTTCCTTACAGCACATTTGTTTAGGTCATAATTGTTACTGAATGCATGGTATTAATGCATCTTGTTTGTTACGTGTAAAACATCCAATAATCATTATACTATTTACAATTTATATTTCTATTTGGTAATGAAAACATTTCATTTATATTTTTATTATAACTGTAGTTAATTCTTTTACTGGTATATATTATAGAATTTTATATGCTAAATGCTAAATTTGTATATCTGGAGCACAAACTAGCCATTAATGAATGACCATGATTTTCTTGGGTACATGGCAAAAAAAGCCAACAATATGAGAGTTAATGTTCATTTTTCAATGTTAATCCTTTTTTTAATTTAATATGCACTTATTGATGCTATTCATTACATTTAGTAATCCATTACCATTGCTAAATATTTACTTCTAAAAGTATTTTTAATTACCAACAATTTCTGCACCATACAAACCTTGTGCTTCTGATATTGAATTTATAAATTTTAAATGTATTTTATTTTATAGATATTTTTTCCTGTAATGATGGATTCAACATTTATTGAAACTCCAAAATGAATAATTTGTGGCCAGATCTCCAGGTGCAAGCCAGAATGCCAGGTTTGCATTGCAATTTGTGGGTCTCTGGTTTGTATTAATAACTTTCTTGTTTTCAGTTATCAAATCTTATCTCACTCCTACAAACAACAGGATGCAATTAAAATAAGGTTCATACTTTAAAGTGATGATATTTGATACTAATCTTAGTATATTAGTAAAAATATTTTCATGCAGCCTTAAATTTAATGTTTCATCAAATAATTTGCTGTCTAAATAAGTCTTTCATTGGCTAACATTTATCTCCATTGTTCTATTTGAGTTGTTTATTGCATCAGTAGACATCTGTTATGTCCATCAGGTTGAACTTTTAAGTCTGATTCTACTTTTCCAATCTTTATCTCATATGGCTTATGTGAAAGAATGATATTGATTAACCCAATAGTAGTTAAATGTAAAGCTCCAGACTTAAGGTACCTAAGAGATTAAAATTACCTCTGGGGTATGTTATCTAAAACATATGAGTGAATCAAGAACTTTGCTGTGATAATTCAGTTGGCTAGAGCATTGGCATCTTAAGTGTAAGATATGTGGTTCAAATCCTGCCTATAGTATTGAATGTTTGTCTAGTTCTACCTTTTCATCCTGAGCATATGTGCAAGAACAACTACTGATGTAGTTTAAACTGTGGTAACCAACCTCAAATGCTATTGCATTGTTTAAAATTAAATAGTTATTACAGTATCTTAATGAAAGAACAAACTAAGCGAATAAATATCATTGGCTCAGTTGACATGAAAAATTCAATACCTTAGCCTGTATATGGCTAGTGTGAAAAAATTAATAATTTCCATCAATTAACTTAAATCATTGGCTCAGTTCTATTGATTTTTTGTTCTGACATCTTTAGACTGTTTGTCATCTTTGACAAGATAGAAGATCTGGTTGCCTGCATCACCACAGCCAGCAAAGAAATTCATAAAGGGTCAGGAAAGCTCTAAGGATATTGTGAATACTCCATTTTACCTTGCAGGTGTGAGGTAATTCATGTTTAAGATCACTATTTTGAGTAATTTGTTTAGTCCTCATATGAGATGTTTACCTGCATATCACAGCCAATGGTGAAATTCACTATGGACAGAAATGCTGAATAGATATCAGGAATTTTTGTTTTGCTAGCTAGGGCACATTTGAATTGAAGTTTAGGATCACAATTTTGAGTAATTACTCTGTCACAAATGTTTATGCTGAATTACACAAGGGTATAAAGAAAGAAAAAGAATTAATATGATATTGGCTCGCCAGCATGAAATTTTGTATTATGCTGTTCCTTTCTGACAAATTATCCATTAAACTGAAAAGATACTCTTTTAAGTTATTACTGGGTTTCCTTTTCAGCTGAAGGTTTAGCTTTTGCAATTTAAAATCATAACTTATGATTTCAAAAGTATGAGTTTATGGTTTTTTGTGTCATGTTGTTTGGCTTGGACGCTTTTATATTCCATAAAATTCATGAATTGTTACCAACAGTAAATTTATCAGCACAAGTGCTTCTTTTTAACACCTCTGCATAGAAAAACAGTATTTTGAAGTTTGTATATATTATCTAATAATGACTAATAGTACACTTATCTTACTTTTGGCGCTTTGTTGAACTCTCTTATAATTGAAATTCTTATTAACGCTATTTAAAATCTTTTTAAACAAAATACCTAAATTTTAAGCTGTATATATATATATATATATATATTATCACAAAGCTTAACTGAATATTATAGTAAAATTACAATCACAATAAAATGAGCATTTGTAGCACAAACAGTAATGAGTGATAATAAAAATGGAACAAATCTTGAAATTGGAAATATGACCTAATTTCATAATTTAAGTATGTAATGTAACAAAAAAAGAATTAGTGTTAATTTATGAAGATTCTATTTTCCAATATACTTGCATAATTATATCATATAAACTCTTCTCATTAATCATCATGAGGGAATAGAGATGCCTGATGAAGAAATGCATTTCAAAGCAAATATTTTTAGTATAGTTACTATAATAGCAGTTTATGTTTAAATGATTGTGAAACCACCATTCATTTTTATATAAACGCATGGAGCTTAAGGTGACATTGCACTGTTAGGAAATCATGTATTTAAAGCTTAGTCATTTATATACTCATATTTGAGCTAACATATATAAGTTAAAGGAGTCATCAGAACTATTTTAAATGTTTCTTTCTCTTCAAATCTATTCCTCCTACATGGGAGATACAGTATTCTGGATTGTAATTATAAGCAGAAATGAAAGTTTTTGCTACCTTAAGTTAAAATTGTATATAATGAATCTTCCAGCAAGCCTTAGAGTAATCATATAATCGCTTTCTTTATTTTTATGAATTTTTACAAATGAGAAAGTTTTGTATTAATTTTAATGTTCTGAATAATGTTTAATCCTTAGTGTAGCACTGCAACATTTTATTTTGTATAAACACATGTGACATCAAAATATTATAGATAAACTACATAAAGTATTACATATACATTACATCTCATATAGTATGTGTAGCAATGGTTTTATTTGGGTCTTGTATGTTACTTAAAAAAAGTAATTATAAATGCTTGTATAATTTTAACATGTTGCTTCTTAATCATTCAAGAATAATGATAAATGTAGATTGAAAATTTCCATTAAATATAATGATTAATTGGAGGAAAATATGTGTTTATAATTTATAACATTTGAACAATTTATTTAGTTTTTTCAGTGACAAGTTAAAAAAATATTTGAAATAAACACTTTCACGAGGCTCTTAGGAGTTGCTACCCTAATGAGCTCATAGGAGCAGTTCCCTGCACTAGCAGGGATTGATTGACTGTAATAACCATTATTACTGCTTATAAAAATTACAGGATTGGTTTCTGTTAAATTAATTTTATTCTAAAACCTTATTTATATATGTGTATATTGCCTCAGATTTTTGGTATCATACCTGTTTTTTCATTCGAGATATAAACCATAATTAAAAACTGATTCTAGCAAAATTTCTTGCATGTGAGCTGAATATTATTTAAGTAAATAGGAGTTATTTCTGTGAATTTAGTCAGCTTAAGAAACAACACATCTGAATTATAAGGACAAATGGCAAACATTTCAAAATAGAACATTTAATTCACTTATATAAAGCATTATCTAAGTAAGTTTTTACTACTTGCATGAAATATTAATTAAATATTTAAAGCAAAAGTCTACTGAACCTCCACAGCAATGGCTTATTGTGGACAGCCATAGTAGCATCCACTGCTTTTATATTACCCTTATGTCTATTAGAATCTTATTTTTTAGGCTGGTGGTAATGACTACAAACAATAATACTTTTATTAAAGAACATCAAAACAAACAATCTCTTATTTTTAAACATTTATCGTAGCATTTGGATACCACGCTGCTATAGAGAAAATTAGGTGCATTTAAATTGTTAGACAAGCAAAACATAAATTATGTAAGTATTTATTCACCATATAACAAAATTCAATGTTAATAGATGGTACTAGTAAGGTACGGGACCTGACTACCACATGTGCCAGTGTGTTCATAGCATTGCAATAGAGTTGCAAGCTTTAATGACCAACTGGTCTTATGCAGAATGTCAGGATGTTGTCATCAACAGTATTTTCTTAGATTAATTTGAACTATAAGAAGTTCATATACAATTAAAACGTATGTTACCTCCAAGACAAAAATGCATCAAAAGCTTTTCTGATATATGATGGTTAATGATTACTATTTATACACTCCCAAACATTTTGTAAACCTCTTGCTTGTATACTTTCATAAATCTTATGCTTTATATTTTTAAGCACACTGGTGAGAATAATGTCTGGTGTAACTATGTCAGAAATGTTTGTAATTACACTTAGGCCTTTTCCATTATGCTCTATTTTACACTATTAGGTTTTAAATACAGCTTCACTCTGACAATTACCTAAGGCATTTTTATTGTCCTTATGTATTCATATTTGATTATTTTAGCAGTAGTTAAAATTATGGCATTTGTTTTCCTTTTTTTTTTTTTTTTTTTTTAGAAAGGATGAATAAGAAAATACTTTAAAAGGGTTCATAAAAATTATACAATACTACTGCCTTCAGGAAGAAATAAATACATAAAAATATACAACCCTATTATTTTAGTGGTATATAAAACTTAGTTGTAAAATCTCCTAGAGCAATATTTATTTATGTTTTAAAAACCTTCAATTTTCAAGGCTGATAATATGACCTTTATGCACTATGCTTTTATGGCAATGTTTAGCATTTAAAATCTTATTTCAGATATGTATGTATATATAACAGAAGTTATTATTTCCTGAATTATGATTAACAACTTCCAACAGATGCTTGGTGTGGAATGGGATTTCCACCATTGGCAATATTCTGGCCATTTTTGGTCCTTTAAAAACCAAATGTAAAATAGATGAACTAACAGGGCTGATAAATCATAACTACATTTATTTTTAAAATCATGCTTATGTTTGTTCTGTACCCAGGAACTTCATTTATATATGAAAATAAATGTTTTGAACTTGAAAAGGAAGTGCAAGAATTAAGTAAATTGTAATTTTACACAGTCTGTATGTTACTATAATAAAGAGCAGTTTAATATCTTTGTCAAAGGTTTTGCAGTTGCTATAGTATTCACTGAAAAGGACTTGGAAGCTGAAAGTAGACCACCGTAATTGTTCTCAGGATTTTTTTTTTTAAGTTACGTCCTCCAACGTTAAGTCATATCGGACGATGAATGGAATGGATGAAATGATGCTCAAATGAGTCTGGGGTCCATGGAGCTTAGAGTTACCTGACATTCGTCTTACAGGATAAGGGAAAACTCTGGAAAAAACCTTATCCAGTTAACTCACCCTGACCGAGATTTGAACTCGCGACCTCTTGAACATGAGGCAGACATCCCACCACCACGCTACCAAGGCGGGCGTTCTCAGGATTAATATCTGCAAGTGCGAATGTCTTTAACTTAATAAATAGCATTGTATCTGAAACAAATTTGAAGCTCAGTGATAATCATGAAAATCGAGCTATTCATGTAAATGAAATTATCAAATATTGTGTAGTGTTTTTAGTACTAAAATTGTATTTGAGTCCATTTTGATAAAAAACATTTTTAGAAACAGATGATTTCACTGAATACTAACACTCTGCTAAAATCTTATAAAAATTAAAAGCTTCTTATATATATTTACCTGTCCAAATTTAATTTATTTATTGCTAACACCACCTCTCAAGTTCTTATTTACCAATGAAGCTTTTATCCTACATGGTTACCATGATAAAGGATGCCTTTAAATAATTCTTGCATTTCCCTACGGATATGCCAGATGCAACTGCTTTACCATGTAAAGACTAAATGGTGTAGAATTATTTGATATGTTATAGGAATATTTTGTGCAAAATGTGAATTCCTCTCTAAAATTAATTCCAACAGCATACATATTTAACTAAATACAGGTCTTGGAGCTGAATCTTTGGACTATCTAAGGAAACTAAATTTATAAGAATTGTACATCATGAAAGATATCATTGTGATAGGAGTAAGAAAAATCTCCATGATAAGTTGGAATATTGTATCCTGTTCCTTAGAAGGGCAATTATATAATGTTATGAGAGATGCTGCTAACTGAGGGTCAGTGAATCTGAAGGCTTAAATAGCACTGAAATGTAATCCCTAGGGCATATCCCCTATGGATAGGGTACTTTTTTTGCCCAGCCACTGCATCCTCCATTTGCATACCATAGAGTGCAATGAAAGAACCAGAATAACTGCCAGTGTTTGTGTTGTTAGAACTGTCCCTGATAGCTTCTAAAATTATAACCAATATAGGCTTATAGGAGTGCTAAATTAGAGGTTAGCTAAGAACAGTAACAGATGGAAGTGTTTTCCAGAAGCCCTATGCTCCAGCCGGAGTAACAGGAATTAAAGCTAAAATCCATAAATTACACCACCAGAACTGGCAGCACAATATGTAGAAAAAATAGAATTGAATAGTGGTGAACCCTGTGACTTTATCCAGTAGATAATACTTAATGCATTCACCATCCAACATTACAAAGAAACTGAACTCTTTAGAGACATCACAGTAACTGTCCTTTTGATCAGTGTAAGAGGAAGAATTCCCTCCTTTTTTGTTAATTTTTGTCACAATTTTTTAACTAAAAATATTTAATTCAGCAAAAAGTTTTGATAGCAACAAAAGGCTGAGGTGTACTTTTGAGAAATTAAATAATTGACAGCAACATTGATACTTCAAACCATAATTATATTGTAAATTCCGTTCTTTCTTTCTCTCTCTTATCCTCATTTACTCATTTATTTTAATGAATTTTGATTAATTCTCCTTTTCTCCATTGGTAGGTACATCCTAAATAGAAAGAGTTATAGTTAATTTAAAGAAAAAACTATTGACTTAGATAATCTCTATTGATGTTGCACATAATCTATGATATGTTGTAACAACTTTTGTTTGCTAATCTGTCTAGAGAATAATTTTTTATTTATAAAATAGTTGTCTATAGTAGGAATAAATACTGGTTGTGGTGATAGTAGGTTAAAGAACAGTTTGTGCTTTCAGTGATGTATACAACTTAAAGCAAAGTTTTAGGAGAGCTTTTTCCAGTAACCACACCAAATGCTGACAATATGATGATGGTTTCTATTTAAATAAATAATGCAGAAATAAAATAAAATTGAAGAATTTTTTTAAGTATGTTTAATTAGTCACCTATATTTCTTTATACGCTTGATATGCTTAACACAAAATAGGATGCGCAGCTAAGTGGAAGATGACCTTCAATATGAAACAAAAGAGAGAAAATTGTTTCTAGCATATTTTGTGATTTCAAATAATTCATGTAAAGAATGAAGCAGTTCTCTTACTCACTTGCAATAAACAGTTTATAGTAGCTACCTACAACAAAACTTTTATTCAAAATGGCTCCCTAATGAATTATTGAACTACAACAGGGTTAGATGTGCATTTGTGTTATAAGATTCTAACAAATTAGGTATAATATGATGTTCTAGATGTTCTAATGTCATACACCTATAGATAACAACAATGCTTCATTAGTGTGGTAGTGACATCAATGGCATGTTGCTATTTTCTTCACTCAAAGATGAATTTTGCTTTATAATTTTCCAGGACAAGGAATAGAAAGTTAATATTTTGTGTTAGTGAGAGGTATATAATACATCGCTTAAAGTAAATATTACAACAAATTCTATAAAGAGACTGATTTAGTGTTCTATCTCTCTCTCTCTCTCTCTCTCTCTCTCTCTCTCTCTCTCTCTCTCGCTCTCGGACTGCATTGCTGTAACAGAAATCTGTGGATATCCAAAACCTTTACAGTATACCATACCAATAAGTAATAAAATTACATCTTAAAGTTCATTATTTATATATAGATAAAATTACTTCAAAATTTTGTCAACTAAAAAGTTAATTTCAAAAGGTCTAAAAAATAAGTTCCATTAATAATAAAAAGAAAACTATAAATAGGAGAGTAAAGTTGAATATTGGTTTTTGATTGGAATTCATGTATAACTAAGTGCACCAATTTGAATGACTTACCTTAGCCCAAAGAAGAGAGTAAAAAATCTGAGATAGCGTTCTAAGGCGATAGTGCTGACTGATGTAATAAAAAATAGTGCAAAAAAGTAAAATGAAAAATAATTAAATATCTTGGTTCAAGGATGTATTTGAAATTGCAGTCACACTCCTAAGTATTCTACTATAGATACAGAAGGAACATGCTTGCTTTTTACACCAAAAGTTTTATCAAGAGAAATAATTATTTTCAAATGGATAATAGAATTTTGCCACCTTAAACTGATGTTGGTATTCTATTTCTTGATAACAGAAATAATAATAATGAATGAAATATCACTACCATCACCATAACCAAAATAATTAATTATTATTTGTAGAAACTCAGATAAATCTGGTTTGCCAGAGCATCAGGAGTAAATATGGGGAGACCTGCATAATAGCCATATTATCAGCTGATCATATTACCTTCTTTAGTAATTATCAACCAAAAAGCAAATAGTTGTTAACTTTGCTGTAATGGTTTTCCCAAGCAACGCTGTGAAGAGGCTGATTATGGAAACATGGAAGACATCTATTTATATAAACAGAGGAAATGAAGTGAGATAATTGTTACTTTGGATTAGTTCCCTTAAACATTAGTTTTCACAATTTTTTTTTCTCACTCCAAACTAAGATGTTACATATATAGCATACACATACAGAAACATTCTGAACTTTTATATAATACATAACATATAGCAATGACAGAAATGTGCAAATAATGACACAAATTCTTTCTACATTTACTTATGGTGGTGTTAGAGGCACCAATACCATGAAAACATCAACTTAACCTCTGTAAGACATGCTGCACATTTACAGGAAGTTAAGAAACAACTAATAATAAGTACACAATATTTTAATGCTATCTTAAATTGTATATCTTAGCACAATATTGAAACCAACTAGAATATCAATTAGATTAAACATTCTTACAATATAACAACTTACAATGACAAATATAGAGAGCTACAATAATAATAGTGCCATTTTATACTTGATATCAGCAACACTGGACTGCATATAACTTCATTGAGATGTTTCATTACGGAAAGTCAGATGTTTAGATGTCTGCATTGTGAGGCCATGAATGTTTCACTTATAAACTCTATGTACTTCTATGTTGTATAGTTGTCATATAATTTTCCTACTCTTTTGTGGACGGTCAAATTCATTGATTCACAATATGTAGATATTAATGTGGATACCTAATAATACCTGTATAGTATCTAATGTTTCTTGAAATCATTCAATTCTCCTTTTCCTTTTTTGTCTTGGAAGACTGTGACTTTAATTCAGCTAACCTTTTAACGTTGCATTAAAAGTAAAGGCAAGCTTTTCTCAAAATTATTTTGTTATATTGTTAGAGTAGATTTTGGAAAAATATCAGCTTGCTAATGTGCACTTACCTCAAATTTATTTTGAATAATGTGGTGTAGTTAATCCTCTTATAAAACAGGATATACCATTTCCTTCTTGTACCTTATTTTAAGTAAAAATTACTGTCAAAGTAAGCTTTGATAATGCTCAGGTTTAAAGATGCAAAATGTTAATTCCAATGACTCTATAAGTATCATCAGTAAATTATATCCCGGTAGTTAATTATTTTAATGATGGGTTTTAGTGGATGCAAAAGCTTCATGCATTCAAAGTTTGTAGAATATTTTATGTATCAAAGAGACATGTTCATTTAAAAATTTATTAAAATTCTGCACAACAATTTATTGTCTTCAGTTATTGTCAACAGCAATGATGCTGTACTGTATTGTATAGAAATATGGTATATCACTACATTCTAGTTGAGTAGAATAGAAAAACATGGATTAGTAAACATGTTACAGATTAATCCAATTCATAATGTTTTGAGGATTAAATTTTTTATGTTTTATGACTGAATATGAATATTTAAGACACAGAGTATATATATGCACTCTTAGAGTATCAAAGATCCATACATATTTCTTTCAGTTTTGTGGGATTGATTTTACCATGCAAAGGAAGCGGTATATAGTATTTCAATATTAATATAACAAGTTGCATTTAGTTAAAAGTTTGAAGTATAAGCAGTAAAGTTACTTAAATATTTCTTTAATTACTTTTTAATTTCTTGAACATATGCAATTTTGTTTCTGATTTTTTTTTCTCACTAAAACTGATATTTTCGGAAAGTAAATGTGGCTTGTCCACTAAGCTATAGCAACAGTAAAAGTTTATTCCATCCAGTTTAAGTATTTCCTGGTTATTTAAAACCTGGTGTAGTTTTCCCACTCTTTAATAGCAAAATCCTTCTTTCCAGACTTCAGAAATGAATATGATCATTATGAACAGAAGACTGATCTTATTTTAACAAGGCACATAAAGGAAATTGTGCCTAAATAGTACTACTAATGTATTCACATTACTGTTATTCCACTTTAAGAAAGACCAACTCTTTGAGATAAATCTTTCTTTGGGCTGATCTTAAAGTGCTTTACCATCAAGTTCATAATGATTGAAGGTGAACAAATATTTCAATTGCAATTCATTTTTGTAGCAACTATTAAATTTAACATCCATGATTGAAACAAAATGAGTATAATTTAAAAGCAATATCTTACTATTAACTGAAACATATATGAAGGAAACAAAGAACTTAATTTACGCAGAATTTGACTCAAGAAATCTATGTAATTTAATAAAATCTATAGCTATATATTAAAATCAGAAATTATTAATATCTATTTTTGTTACATAACTTATTGTCTGCTTTCCTGTCCTAAAGATATAGGTAATCTTAACTTATTAATTAGATATGATGTTCAGCATTAACGCTATGCTGAAGGAAACAAACAGGAATTTATAAATTTGCTTTCCAAGAAAATTATGTTGTTGATAGGCAAAGAAATATTTACACACCAGTAGTATACTTAAGACTTGAATTAATAAACTTGAGGACAGAAAAATAATATTTCTTTTAACTTTTTCCTTGTTAAGAATGATAGATCATAAGCTAAAGTGCACAAATTTAGATAATATTTAATTTTAGATGCTACTTTGATGTATCATTAAGCTTTCATGGTAATACTAAAGATAATCGGATAGATTTATTGAGCATGTAAACTATGAACTTGAATGTTCTTTCCCTTAAATCTGGCCCTCCTCATCAGTGCAGACATGCCAACATCTAACATTTCACCCATTAATAACATGAGTTTACAAATATAATTTATTTCTTTACATACATATTATTTAGCCAACATTCTTGCAAGGGACCTTTAATATTTCCATTTCACATCCGTGAAAATATATTGAGTATAAAATATTCAGAATATGACTTTATCATACTGCACAACACTGTTTTATATTAGCACAAGGATTAAGACACAGGAACTAAAATTATTTTTTTTTCTTTATATAAAGGTTGAAACATAATCCATAAACATTAACCTAGTCTCACAATTCTAATCCGTGTCATGCTTTGCAGAAAAGAGGAAAATTGAGATTGCAGACCTACAAAGTTCCCAACACAGAGAGATTAAAAACATCTCCTGCGGTGTTTCCTTCCTGTCTGGTCACACAGAGCCCTGAAAAAACAAAAGCATTAACAAGTTACTTAATGCAAAAAAAAAAAAAAAAAAAAACAAAACAAAAAAAAAAAAAAAACAATGTAGAGAAAAGTTGAGAGCACATAAAAAGAAGGTAAAACCTTATTAAATCAAATATTAACACTTAACAGCTAATATAACTTTGGAAAGAAGTACTTATACAGTCCATTTTATATTGTTTTAGACCAGCATTATAATGCTATTTTCAATATTGATATTTTAACACTATAAGACCAACACAAGTCATTTTGGCTGCCACATCATTCTTTGATAATTTTCATTTTTATTTCAGATTACATTTATCTTTAATCATAAATTTAGTGTTAACAATTGTTTTTTTAATGCTTTTAAGTTAAGTTAAACATTTAAAAATAATTTGAAGGAATATATACAGTCCAGCAACGCAAAGAACGTAATTTGAAGGAATATATACAGTCCAGCAATGCAAAGAACGTCCCTGGAAGGTATGTGATGCGAATGTGTGTTGCAGAAAACGCATGCTACAAAAGGAGCAGACCCTTAAAAAAAAAAAAAAAAAAAAAAAAAAAACATGCGCCCTATTCACTCTGTACACTAAAACCGGGAAAATTCATTCACAAAAGTAGAAGCCGTTCAGAATGTTCTTGAATGGTCTGTAAGTATAGTGACATGGGGTGTCATAAACCTGTCCAGGGAGGGTGTGGGAACCTTCGCCAATCACCCCTGCGTCTCAGGCGTCGGAGACTATCTCTCCTGTGGAGGACAATATATATAGTAGAATCTCGTTTACCCTGTGACCAAGGTCGATCCGAGTTTAACGAAAACTCAGGTGATCCGGAGAGTGACGAAAAAACGATACAGAATGTACATCACCGAAATATTTCTAATGGACTTAAGGGAATTACTATCGTCACCTTTTCACCTAAAACCACATACACTGTATGTACTGCAGTAGCCTATGTATTAGCACTGTACACGATATAGCTACAAACCAGTCGGTAGTAAACGAGGCAGCGAGCTTATGCTGTCTCAGTTTAGTGCGAATAGCGCGATCTGACATCCGCTTTAACATTAGAACTTCATTTGGCAATGTTTCGGCTTGTCTCTTGAGATAAAGCATCAATTTCTCTGTGTTTGCTACTGCTTGTGCATGGCTCATAACCACAGCTAGTTCATAAACACTGTCTGAATCTGAATACTTTTCGTTTTCGGTAACACTGCCATGATGCAATAATGCCTTCATCTGTAATCGGTTTATAACCTCCGTCATTGTCAGTCTTCATCAACATCGGAACAGCAATCCATATTTTTATAAATGTCCATAAAATCTTCCACATTTATTTTTTCTTCAATCTTGTTCTCTGGTTAAGTCATACATACCAGGCCACAACTTTTCCCATGACTTTATCAAAGTTTCCCTTCCAATCTAATCCCAAACAGGTGCGGTGAGTGCTATGAATTCGCCTGCTGGCAAGAGAATTCGAGTTATGTACCTACTGAAAATAGTAATTTATCGCCTGTAAAACAAATTTTCTTTTACTACGTTAAACAATTTTTTTTTTCAGAACTGGTCCGGGTTATCGAGATTTTACTGTACCTTAATTACCGAACATGTATATTTTTACGAGAAGTAATGGTTTATAATTATGTTGTTTGTCATATACGCATTAAAAGTAACTTAACCTTGCAAGATGGTGTCGCGGTAATGTGTGAGACTCGCGAGGTCACGGTATCGGTCTCATCGACTGCGTACTCGGACTTAGGTATTTGTGATTTCCCCTTGTCACTTAGGCAAATGCTAGGGTGCTTACTATCCATCTACGATTTCCTATCCACCATTTTTCTTCATTCAATTTCTTTATCATCTTTCAGGGGTGCTTTCAGATTCGTGGTATGCAGCGGTGCCGGGCAGATGGTACGGACGCTTGCACACTGTAAATGCTGTTATCGGCGCTGTGCGAAAAACTCTGGTGGGAAAAACTCTCAGCATTTGTTAAGGCTTCCGCGCGTCTCTGAGTCCTGTCTGCCTGTGAGCTCCTGCTGTTCCGTCACTTCATCCTTTCCTCCTGGGGTGTGTTAGCCACAATAGATCTGTATAGGTCGCAGTACGCAAAGTGTCCCCGTTTACTGTCTACCCTCTGCCCTGTTGCAAATATATTATATATTTAAATGTTTATGTAAGTGAGGTTTTGTTAGCATTTAAGAGAGTGATCCATAAATCTGTATTTTGTAACAGTGCTAACATGTTAAAACATTTCCGTTTTGATAGTTAAGGTTCCTAAAACAATATGCTTTTATGCAGGATACTAAATCTTGCGTAGAAGTGAGTTCATCCAACAAGAATGACGAAAGCATGTACGTTTGCAATTTATTTTGCATTATTTTAAAAAGTACTGTACGTTTCATGCTTGGTATACTCGTCTCCAAAATCTGGACTTCTAAATTACCTGTCTACCACTGCGGTGGAAACGCCCCGCCTCTGTAGCGCAGGTGGTAGCGTGACTGCATCACGTTCAGAAGGTCTCGAGTTCGAATCTTGGTCAGGATGAATTCTCTGGATAAGGATTTTTCTTTTTTTTTCCTTCGTGGTTTTCCTTTATCCTAGTAGATGAATGTGGGATAACTAAGCTGTATGGATCTTGGGCTCATTTGAGCATCATTTCACCCATTTCATTCATCATCCGATATGACTTAACGTTGGAAGACGTATTACAAAACCCTGCACTTGAATCATCAACTTGTTATGTGTTTCAAATGTGAAGAGTTCTCGCCTGTAGCATCTCAGATGCGTTAGAACCGTCAGCGTTGCCACCTCGTTATCCCCACTCTTTTAATATTTCCCTCTCTCTCGCACACTTGCTAACGCAATCTGAATTTTCCAAAGTTTTATAATAATGCAGTTGTTGAAATCACAATTGCAATGTGGATATTCGTATATTACGCAAATGGTTTAAACATTTAGTTTAACATTAATTATAGTTTATGAATTAACTTATTTTTCTAATCCAATGAAAATACCAGCGGTGCATCCGTGTAGCTGTGAATGTTACGTTAAGAGATAATTCGTCATTGTCATTGTCTTCATCGTCTGAGTACTGCAAATTTATGAAGATAGGTTCCAAAATTTCATTACGTGCTATTTCTTTCCAAAAGTCGTCTTCTTGTAGTTTATCTGATGTCTCACGCAGTTTTCCCAGTCTTGTTGCGTTCTTTGTTAATTTCTTCGTGAATAAGTCGTTCAACGTCAGTCAGTTTAAAAATATTATTTCTATTTGCAACATAAGTTGAGCCCACATTAATTCAATTGGATTGTTCTGGCAGTAGTAAGGGGGAAGGTGGATCGTATCTAATTGATCCAGCTGATACACTTTTTCATGGAAGAGTAATTGAATAGTACTACTTTGAGCTCTCCAAGAGTAAATAGAGATTACGAACCATTCATAAACAAAGATATAATGTGACCAGACACGTTCTGCCAGACCAGCAGGAAGTGTATTGTTTCCTCTCATCGAATTTAACATACACATTGGCTTATTCAAAGTACGTATTTCTTTTATCACGTGATGTCAAATGTTTATATTTCAGCTCTTGAGTAATTTCAACTATACGTTTACGTATACATGCCAACCAATAATGAAGTTCATTACAGTGCTTACGTCGCAATGCATTGTTATAAAATAATGATATATCTATTTATTTGTATTAGGAAAACTATTTGAGCTAAAAATATGGGGTTTTACGGTTATGTTAAATACATTACTCTCTCCTTCCACATGGATCAGTTTTGGTAAAATCTGAATTTTTGTCTTAGCGCGAATAGTATTTATTTGAGATTAATTAGTTTGGCGCTCGTCACACACTACATTTGGGGAACGCAATACAACACCGCAGTACTCCGATTAGCTGCTCACCTAGTAGCGCTCAAGGACAAACCTCATCCCATTTGAAATACATAATAGACATCTCAACCCACCTTAGAACCCAGGTAGTCCCAAAGTTCCGGTCGCATGGTCGCGTTCGCTAAAGCGCGTAGCTTTAATGCTTCGTGGTGCAGAGGATCTGAGGTTCGTGTCCCGTTCCGGGCATGGGTTTTTGCATATATATGTGTACCTATCAGTGAAAGGGGAAAAACAACAAGGAAAATAAAGAATGAATTTAGGAGGAGATATAAAAAGGATGCGCTAAGCTTTTTATTTTTCTTGTTTACGTCAACCACCATTAGTGACAATGACTATGGGTTATCTAGGTTACTTACTGACAAGGATTTATTGACACATTGCTGTTGCACAGCGTGCTGGTATTTTCCTTTTGATGACAGGTTGAAAATAAAGATAACCGTGTCGTGGTTTGACAAAAGAAAAGCTTATTTACCAATTAGAATGATTCATATACAATCTAATTTCTGGCATATATTGGGGTTTAAAAATACCAAAAATAATGAACTTATAAAAATGGTGTAATTTTTATATCCTCAGATTTTTTCTTTTGGAATTCATCCCATTACATGGAATGCCATGTAATTAAGACTTCCACATGTCTTAGCACATGTGCGTTTACAAACTCAGAAGTTTGTACATGAAACTTAACGGTGGCCGATTTTCTCAAATTTCTATTTTGCAAAAACACGACACTGTAAAACGTAATTCAGTTGGTATACCTAAGTGTTACTTGAGGTATATAAAAATATAGGTGTATAAAGGTGCAGACATATTTTTCTCTAGTGAAAGGAAATATCGCCTTTTTTGCACACAGACATGTTTTTTTTATTAATAAGACTGTACCCGTTTACCTATTTTCAGAACTTCCTGGTGTTGCTGAATTTAACTGAAATATAATATTTGCCTCTTAAATAATATCAAAAGTTTTGAAATATGCTTTTGATTAAATACGAATAATTTTAAAATTATTTGAATGCTTCTTGAGCTATCTCTTGAAGTTTACAACTTACATGCTAATTCACGCTTTCTTGGTGTTTAATAAATTATTGTATATTTTAAACGTTCATAGTCTTCTTAAGCAAATAGGTTTATCATTTTAGTGCATATTTGCATTGCTGCATATATATCCTGAGACGTTTCACTGGCTTCGTGGTGTTCATTTCATAGAGGTTCTGTGAATTTTGATAAAGCGAAAATTCGTAATGATACTGACATATGAATTCCTACAAATATAAGGCCGCGCCGTGGCTCAGTGGTTAGACCGCGTGGCTCTCACCAAGGCGGCCCGGGTTCGATCCCAGGCGACTGCAAAGTGAGATTTGTGCTGGGGCGGGTTTTCTTCGGGATTTCCGGTTTCCCCCGCCATCTCATTCCACCGGTGCTCCATCTTCATCTCATGTATCAGTGTCATCGCCTGCGGCGCCGTATGTAGTAAAAGCGGGCGTTAAACACTACACTACACATTTCCTACAAATATAAATTTTCGTTTCCTCTTACCACAGACACGGTAATAAGTAAACTTAAAATAGCCTCCTTTAGTTAAAGGATGCCCATTATTTAAAATTATAAGACTGGCAAACAGCTATGTGTAAAGTTATTAATCACTACATTGTTTTAAATATATGTCAAGTTCGTGATATATTATTTCTAGGGCATTTTATCGTAATGAAGTTTTGGAATGCAGTTACTGAGCATTCATTCATCGCTTCTTGTAGAAAATGTTTCTTACCCCTAGACAAACTTCAGGTTTGTGATGAACAGTGATGCTCAACCTTACACGAAAGAGATAATGAATTTGCCTCCTCCTACTGTTCGCCGAGTAGGCGAATATGGGACTCAAAAACAAAGCTCTCGAATGCTAGGTTACTTGAATGAAGTGTAAATGCTTCAAAACAAACGTAGGTGGGGTAAGGCAACGGGGTGACGTCATCGGCTCTTAAGAGAAGTTAGGCAACACTGGTGATACGTTATTAGTGTGTAGCGACTTAAATCTCTAAGTAATTAGTTACTGATGGAAGTGAAATAGAAAAGTGGTTGACGGACTTATTGGATGACCAGTTCTTGATGATGTTATAAACATTATAACTTGATATATCTATTTTAAACATTTTTGATAATATCTTAAAGAAACACATGCTGAAATTTGAGTAAAAGCAGTAAAACGTTAAAAAATGGCTGTTAAGTTATAAAGCACTTTGAACTTTTAAATTTCTAAGAATACTCAACCACATAGCGTGTATTTACTTTCAATATCTTGTACTCGACTTTTGATTCTTTTTACAAATCTGTGCATTCAAATGTTTCATATGTTTCATAACAAATTTTGTTCAGATTTTTAGCAGAGATTCAAATACATCGAAGTTTAAACACCTGGTTGAGTTTATTTTTTCTGCACTTTAACGTGCCCAAGGTATGACATTCCTAATTGGATCTCTGAGGGCAAATTTATAGAAAAATCAGATTCAAATAATTATTTTTTTTCTGTAAAAAGCAAAACAGCGAAAAGGATTCTATGTGCCATCTATTTTATTTAAATAATGTGGTAGTACTTCTGTGTTAATGTTTCTTTACTGGTGGAATACTGATTAATGAGCACAACAAATTAAAACTGTTTTTACTTTCCTCTAAACATGTTTAAGATATCTGCGTAAATTTTAACACGTGTTTATAATTGTGATGGGACTATAACCTGATAATATTTTGAAAACATTTGGATAAAAAGTTGAAGATTGAAATGTTCACTACGTGTACCTTTAATGGTAGTATTTTTATAATGTTATAATTTTAAATAAAGAACAAAGTTAACATTTTAACCACAGGAACAATATTAAGGTTGCTCAGAATGCTTCAGCAACTAACAAAATTGTAGGAACTAACGTATCTATTCTGCGGTATTTGTAAGGATTCACGTAACGTTATTCCACAGAGATTTATATCTTCTATTTTGTAGGAATTCACAGAGAATCATTTACTAGTAACAGCTCTTTTTCATTTCTTCATGTAACAATTGAAACAGAATATTCGGTTTTATGCATTACTAGTTTTAAGAGTTATTTAGGGGTTCGTCATTTCTCTATCACTATTGTGTTATCTATACTTTGAAATTTCAGAACTTCGCTTAGAATTTATGTTCCAGATCTTGTCGTCTTCCTCTTGGTTTCCTCGGTTGCGCTCTTAACTTGCATCGATTTTAATGCATGCTTCAGATCGGAAAGACTCTAAAAGGCAGTCATTGGTGTTTTCTTTGCTTAAAGCCGCACCGTTAATATTACCATAGAAGCCTCTCAGAGCATCTGAAGAAGGTAGCTCCTCCGTCAAATTACTCTTCTCTGCGTCTTTCAATAAATCCAAGATCCTTTACCCGACGGCTTGACATATTTCATTAACTGTGTGAATGCAAGTTTATCTTTCATTTTCTAGTTTATATCAATTTAACCGCCTTTACTTTATATATTCATTTATAGAGAGAGATTTATGTATATCAAAAACCTTCCTTTATATGTCACCATCAGCGATTTTTAATTTAGATTTAGATTAGATTTTTATTGTGCATATAGGGTTTTGTTTCTTCATTCTTTACTTTTCATTCCAGCCTCGTTATATTTTGTAAATTCTGAAGGTACTAAACTTTATTTGTTATTACACTTTTATTGTCAGTACAAACATTATAATGGGTGCATTATAAGTTGGTGATTGGCGTTTTGCCTCCACGTGCTGTTCAGCTGCGAAAACAAGGAGAGGAGATAAACACGTCACTGACACGTCATTGCCGTAGCCTAGCAACCAGCAATCCACCAATCAAAAGTAAACTGTTGTCATAGCAACCCAAGCCGCTTATCCTATGTTGCCAACTCTATCGCACTACACCACGTGCTTTATGCATGACGCTATTCTATCGGCATGTTGAGGTTTTCAGTAAACAGACACTGGTCCTATTGTTGCTTCGCTTATGAATCAGCAGTATCACAATACCGTCGTCGTTCGTTGCCCTTTAGTATGAGACGGTATTCGTTGTTAGAAGGGAACAGGTGTGGATTTAGTTTCAAGGAATAGCTTATGACCTTTTCTGGGTCAATGACCAACCTTTATAGTTTAATGACCAACCCTTACTTAGGGTATTTTTCCCTGTCGTCACTGCCAAACTAAGAGTGTACTGCTTCAAGTAGTGAATGTTTCACAGAGTGTAAACAACTTTACATTTTCGCAATATAATTCGTGTGTTTCAGTGATCAACTTTAGTGTTTCAGTGCAACTTCAATATTTAGCTAATTATCGTTACTCATGGCTACCGCAAACATTTGTGCTACAGAAACAGACAGAAAGAAACTATCTGCGAAGACCACAAATACTGTTGATCACAAAATTCTGTTAGCAAAATTATTTGACTTTGGCATACGAGGACCAGCGTACAGCTGGTTTGAAACTTACCTTACAAATCGAAAGCAATTAACAGAGATTTTCGACTCAAACCCTAATACCAATACTCATTCGGCAGTTAGATCAGACTTACTGGACATCACATATGGAGTGCCGCAAGGCTCAATTCTGGGCCCATTTCTATTCATCTCGTATATAAATGACTTTGTAAATAGCATCAAGGCTCATAACACTGTACTGTTTGCAGATGACACTAACTTACTAATAACAGGAAACAATAACGAAACATTAAATAATACATTAAGCCACACTAGTAAAGACTTGGTATCATGGATAGCTAACAACAACCTGGTTTTAAACACAGATAAGACAGTTTGTCTTAAATTTAGTATTACTGACAGAGGAAACAATGAAAGTATTCCTGAAGTAAAATTAAATAATAAATTAATTTCATACAAAAGTGAAACAAACTTTTTAGGCTTGTGGATACAAAATAACTTAAAATGGAAAACTCATACAAATCATCTACTAACCAAATTAAGCAGGAATATATATGCCCTAAGAATATTAAGTCAGAATGTCAGCCTTCGTGTACTTTTAATGTCCTATTATGCACATATACATTCTATAATTAAATATGGAATAATATTTTGGGGAAATTCACCAGAAGCCAAAGATATATTTATTAAACAAAAACAAGCCATTCGAATTATAGGCAACGAAAGAATGCTATGTTCATGTAAGCCACTGTTCAGAAAGCTTTGCATACTTCCTTTGCCATGTGTTTATATTTTGGAGACAGCTTTATTTGTAAAAAGAAATAGATTTAACTTTCAAAACAACGGAAGTGTTCATATGCATTACACGAGGCATATTAAGGATATACACGTAACCTCAATCAGAACTACAATGTTTAAGAATGGAGTACTGCATTCCTGTACAATAGTTTATAATTCCCTTCCTAATGACATCAAAAGCATAGATAACTACAACATGTTTAAAACTAGAACAAGGGCTTTCTTACAGGAGCACTGCTTTTACACAGTAAAGGAATATCTACAATTTAACAAATCCAGATAAACATAAAATATGAATTTACTTAGCTTGTTCATTTCTCTCACTCATAATTATATCCAATTTGTGTCACAATATAATTGAATGTAGGTTAGGTATATTTGATGTTTAACTTTGTAATATTAAGTGTAAATTACTGACGTATCCTATATCAAGGTACTATGTACAGATTTGATTCTAAAGGATGAATAAAATTGAATTGAATTGAATTGAAAATGTTTTTGGGCACGGAATCCCAATTAAAGGACAAGCAAGGGAAATTGTATGTTCCGTAAGAAAATATTTTGAGGATGAAAGAGACAATGGGAGTCCAATAATTCCCGTTTCAAAAGTACTGGACAGAACCTCAGCTGCTGTTGGTGTAAGTAAGAATACCATAGTTAGAGTATGGAAAGAGAAATACGCTAGTGAAGAAAATCAGGCATGTACATCGCGGTTACAAACTCGTATGCTGTACTTAGGTAACTGCTCACTTAAACGTGTAGACAGTCTTACGGCAATCTTACGATTAATACTGCAGTATGCAAATTTCTAGGAATATGTGCGTGTGCATTACTGCAACTGACTGAAACCGAACTTCCACCTCCCCTCTACCCGTCACCTTCATTGCCTAGCACGTGGAGAGGGACGGTAAAGTGGCAACGGTGCTATCCCCTCTCTTTCCCCACTCCTTCAACCGTCAATCACCAACTTATAATGCACCCATAATAGTTATTGCTGTCTCGCCATAACGAGCCGAAGGGTCGGTCCAGCACTGCTCAACTGGCACTAGCTAATCACTCTCAGTATGACTCAATTTATGTGAGGGGTTCAAGTTTGTAATCTCATAATGTTAGCAATTGTCTACTTCAAAGACATTTTGTGCTTCTAGAAAATGACGCAATTCTTGGATTAAGCAACTCATTATCATAAACAAATGTACCTTAAATAATTAAGTCAGTATTTTGGTTTACATGTGTGATTTTTGTTATAGTTTGAAAACCTGTTTGTCTCAGTTCCAGAAATTATAAATGTAAAGGAGTTGATCCATCAATAGTGAAATGGGCATGGAATCGAATGACTTGAGAGTTATCTAACATTTATGTTCACAAAATGAGGTAAAATCTGCAAAGGAAGCTTACCTGGGGAACGCACCCAAAATAAGATACTAATTTGGGTTTTACGGATCTCAAAGCAGAATGTAAACTGCCTAAAGCAATCTTGACAAATCTTTTTAAATGAAGGGTAACTTAAAATATTCCTACAGAATGTGTGCTTTTTAATTTCCATAAAAGTTAACGCTAATCTACACTTTTTGTAAAATGTATTTCTGTATTAAATGTATTATTTTTATCTAAGACGTTTTCTTAATAGAAGAAATTGGTATGATACATGAATCAGTATACACATTTTATTTGGGAACGTAGCTAATAATAGTTTATGTTGAAATTTTAACCCAATTAAATTTTTTAATACCCTGTTTCATAAGAATTAAGTTTTTATTACGCCTTTGCTTTAAGATTTGCAGTCACCACCATCCGACGCAGAAGAAGACAGTCATCTCCACCCTGTTCCACCGGGCACTGGACATATCAGATGCAGACAACATTGACCAGCAGATACAATATCTCTGGAGTACCCTCCAACAGAATGGCTACAGTAACCGGGATATCAGGGAGGCCCAGAGAAGAGTGTTCCGCAACAGGACCATTTGCCCGGACCCGTCACACTCTAGCAACACTGATAAATACCTCAGCAAAGCCATCATCCCGTTTTATGGTTCCCTGTCGAACAAAATTGCTCCAATCCTCTCCAAATTCAACATCCGCACCTGTTTTGCCGCTCCCAAGAAGACCCAACAGTACCTGAGGCAGGTGAAAGATGCACTTTCACTTAAGGTCCTAGGAGTTTACAAAATCCCATGCGAATGTGGACAGGTTTATATAGGACAAACAGGACGGACGATCGAGGAAATATGCAAGGAGCACCAGCGCAACATCAGGCTCCTACAACCGGAAAAATCAGCAGTCGCCCAACATGACATTGAGCAGGTCCATAGAATTGATTTCAAAAGCACAACAGTCCTGGAACGCACCGACAGTTACTTCGACAGGATCATTAAGGAGGCTATCCAGATAAAATCATATCCACACAATTTCAATAGGAACTCCGGACTTCAACTTAGCTCAGCCTGGACACCGGCCTTAAAAAGCATTTCGTTAACAGACTCCAACTGCATCACGCAAGGGACGGACCGCGCGAGAGAGAGCCAAGAGAGCGAGAACAAGTCGTCCTTCTCCAAAGCTTGGATATCGTTGTTGACTGAAGGACCTGATTCGACCTCTGCTAGTGCTCCTGGCTGCGGAAAACGCCAAAGCAGAGGGCATCGCGGCCCAGCGCCAGCCGAGCCAATCGAGGTTGATCACCTGGTCATTGCCCAGGGCAGGGCAAGCTCCGCCCACCGATTGAAGGATAAATAGTGGCACATGCCGTAATGGCTGACATGGACTCTGCTTCGAGACGTCGTAGAGTAAACATCGCCTTCGAGAGTTGGAGTTGCCAGCGCATCCAGAACTTCGGAGTCAGCGAATTGCCACCATCGGGAGGGACCTTAGGGAAGCTCCCGGCAATGTCGCTAAATCTCCAGTAGAAGGCAGCAGCAGCGTGCGAGCGACAACAACCTCCAAGGAAACAGCCGGCCAGCTCCACATTAGCCAGGCGAGGTACACGGCCTAAGCCAACGTCGTAAAAGACGGTTTTATAAGGCGCCTTCGGGTCCGGCCCTCTGTACCTCACGCTTTTTAGGAAACCTGTGCTGACTGGTAAGTATACAGTCAAGGTAAGCTGTGCACTGCACTTCGGTGCAGGGTAAAATGCCCAAATTAGGTGACTCACTCCACCCTTCCACACCAACCAGTCTTCCAGAAATGGAAGCGATTCCCAGTACTAGCACTGGAATCACCCACCCTGCTGTCGGGGCTCCAACCCTGACTGCAGGAAGCAAACGGCCACGTCGAAAGCCAGGAGAGGGCGTAAATGGCAAGGCCAAAAGGTTAGCTGTCGCCAAACAGCAAACTGACAAGGGCCCTTCCCGCGAAATACCACAGCGGGTAGGCAAAATTTCAGAGGGCGAGCCCTCAGACAACTCCTCCTCTGACGAGGAGTATTTCACCGACGGAACTGCGGTTCCAAGGAATTCATCCTCCAGGATGGATGACTCCGATGGGGAACAGAGCTCATCGAACATCTCTACAGATGTTGATGAGGCTGAGTTTCTCACCGTGACCAACCGGCGAAGGGAGAGAAAAGCCCCTCACCTGGAGATAACTGGCACGTCCAGTCGTTCTGGGCCACCCAGGAGGCACATTCCTCCTGTGGTCGTGGATGATTTCCGGGGCTTGGTAGCCTTTCTAAAGGAGGTCATGCCAACCCTGTCGGTGTCATGCAGGGTCAACAGGAGGAAGAGCCGAAATGTCTTCCAGGCGAGTAACGCCGAAGACTATCAGCTAATTCTAAGGGCACTGGACAGGAAGTCCATCCCTTACTTCACCTGCGGCCTAGACAAGAGCCGTGACGTTAAGAGGGTCATCAGAGGCCTACCAGTGGACACACCGGTGGGTGACATAATTGATGACCTTAACCGGCAGGGCATTCAGCCCCGCTTGGTCAGGCAGATGACCAAACCAGCTCCACAGGGTCAGCCAGGGCCTGTCCCAGTCCCACTCTTCCTAGTGATAGTGGAACGGGCCAACGATCCGGAGGGGAAGCTAGATGGTGTCACAACAAGAGGACACTCCGCTGCTTGAGGTGTAGCGGAGCCCACGACAAGGAAGTTTGTCCAAGGTCACCCACAGATGTGCCCACTTGTGCTAACTGCAAGGGAGCACATATGGCTTGTTACGGCGGCTGTCCTGCCAGAAAGGCAGTTATAGCAGCGAATAAGCCCCCATTGAGACAGCAGCAAAAGCAGAGGACCTCACCAGCGGGGCGGACACAAGACCGGTCCCCACAACCAGCTCCAGTGTGCCCACGACTCGGCGGGATGCCGACAGGCCAGAACTTACGCTCAAGTAGCACAAGGGCCTCTGATGGACCTAAAACGTCACGGGAGACACACAACCCTCCCACACAGCCACAATGGTAGGAATGGAGGGAGGCTTCCTCGGGAGCCCCAAAATCTTGCTGAACAGGAGAACCATGGCGAACCCATGCCTCCTAGACAGCTTAGGGATGAAAGGGCGGGAGGAAGACCTGCACCCATTCGTTCCAGATCACCCTCTCCTCACAACCAAGTCGCCCACACAAACACCGCTCCCATGACAGCTACACTCGATCTCACGGATGTGTTCAAGTGGATGCAGCAGTTGTTGCAGACACATGGACAGAAGATCTGTGAGCTCGTTGTGAAGTTCTTCACAGCTACAGATCCGGCCAGCAAGAATGCTGGTGGCAATGGAGGCGATGGCCCTCCTGACCGCAGGCATGCAACAGCTCCGAGACGGCGCATCGAACTGGGTCACGTACCTCGTTTGGATTCGCATTTTGGAATGCGTGCGGCCTAGCAGGTCAGGGGAGCGAGCTGCTTCACTTTGCCCGAGACAATGCCCAAGACGTCATCCTAGTCAGCGAAACGCATCTCCGACCAGACTTCCGATTCCGTCTTCCGGGCTACATCTGCCATCGTACGGATGGTCAGGGACGCCCAGGGGGTGGAACTGCGATCTTGGTGAGGTAAAATGTGGTCCATCAGCCCATCCAGCTCCCACCTCTACAAACCCTAGAGGCCACGGCCATTAGTATGAACCTTGGTGGATTAGAGGTCTTGGTAGTCTCTGTGTACCACCCACCAAACCGACAGTGTGTACCCAATGATTATCTATCCATCCTAGCCCTATATCCCTGTGCTATCATGGCCGACGATTTTAATGCTAAACATCAACGTTGGCATTGCGGTCGTCGGGCGGATGCAAGAGGCAATGAAATCATTCGCCTTATAGATGCGGACCCTCAACTTCAAGTACAGGGTCCCTGGCAACCCACTCATTACCCGCGAGGAGGAGGACTGCCCTCAGTCATAGACTTCGCAATCACAAAACATCTACCATACAATCTCACACTCACATCATTAAGTGCATTACATTCAGATCACAATCCAGTGTTGACAGAGATTAACACAAGGGTTGCCAGTCACGACATCTCGCTTCAAACGTGAGAGGTTGACTGGGAAGGCGTCAGGAACTGCCTCCGCACTTCCATCCCGCCAAATCCCAGAATCACAAATATCCCTACCCTGGAGAACGCCGTCTCATCCTTCACTTCCATCGTGAAGCGGACCGCCTATAATCTGACAGTCCATGCTCCGGCTCCTCTTCATTCCGATGTCCTCCCTTTGGACATCCTTCTAATCCGGCGATCCTGGGCAGCACGGAGATTATACCAACGTCACCGCACGCCACATAATCGAGCGCTCCTAAGACGTTTACGTCGAGAGGTCAGTGTCCGTCTACGCGAGCACAAGGTGCAAGCGTGGGAGGACAAAATGGCCAGGTTGCGTGTCGAGGATGGCGACGTGTGGAGGATAGCCAAAGCCCTCAGAAAACACAGAGGTCAGTACACCTCTCCCATTCACGGCACCCAGGGCCTGGCCTATGAACCCCAAGCCAAAGCCAACGCTTTCGCTGACTATCTTGAGCGCACTATGTGTCCGAGAGATGACCCCCAGGACAACAACCTTTCTGAACCTCCGTCGGGAGGTGCGTCGTTTCTTACGTCACCCTCCTGAGGATGTGGAGAGACTCCCTACCATCCGACCTAGCGAAGTCCAAGGCGCACTCCAACGTCTCAAACCAAAGAGGGCGGCGGGGCCGGACGGGCTGACTCCCCTAATGCTCCGCAATCTTCCCTTCAATGCGGTTCTCTTCCTGACTAGGATTTTCAATATGTGCCTCGCCCTTGGGTACTTTCCACGAGAGTGGAGAGAGGCTCGGGTGATTTGCATATTGAAACCTGGGAAGAATCGGGTACACCCTTGCAGCTACCGGTCCATTAGCCTCCTTTCCACCCTTTCGAAAGTTCTCGAGAGACTAATTCTTGCTCGCTTGTCCCCAATACTGGTAGACATTCAAGCCATTCCTGACCACCAGTTTTTGGTTTTCGTCCTGGGCACTCGACAGTTCAGCAGTTGCTGTGTGTGGTGGAGACCGCCGCCCTGGGTTTCCAGGAAGGCGCCTTCACGACCGCAGTTTCGCTGGACGTCGAGAAGGCTTTCTCAACGACATTGCATGCCGGACTCCTATACAAAATGATCCATCTGGGGCTCCCAACACAAATGATCAACATCCTACACAGCTTCTTGCGACACCGCACATTTAAAGTCTCAGACGCGGGGAAAACATCAACACTAAGGCCAGTGAGAGGCGGAGTCCCCGAAGGCTCTGTGCTATCCCCCACCCTCTTCAACGTCTTTATGGCAGATTTCCCCACAGAACCACGAGTCGTAATGGCACAATACGCTGACGACGTGTTTCTGTTCTGCAAGGACAAACACATCCTCAGAGCCTTCAACCCCATTCAAAGACATCTCCGCCTAACACAAAAGTGGTGTCGGCGTTGGCGGATGTCCGTAAATCCGGACAAAAGCCACGCCATACTTTTTACAAAGCGCCACACCCCCGCAGACTGCCCCAACTTCAGCTACCGAGGTCGAAGGATAGAGTGGTTTAACTCTGTCCAGTACCTAGGAGTAAACTTGGACAGGGGTCTAACTTTTCGCCGACACATCAGGGACCTTTCGGCGAAGTTACAGGGAGCAATTGCTTCCCTGTACCCAATGCTGGGGTCGACCTCGATGCCAGTCCGCATGAAGTTGTACCTCTTCCGAGTGCTGGTAATCCCGGTGATGCTATATGCCTGCGAGATCTGAGGCATGGCAGCAGACAGCTGTTTAGCATGGCTTCAACGTGCACAGAATAGAGGACTGCGGTCTATCTATTCTGTGGGACGTTATTTCCCTACCAGGTTGCTCCACGAAGCATCGGGTCTTCCATACGTGGAGGATGAAATTAGGTGCCGGCTTCAAAATTATACGCAAGTTTACCATCACATAGAAGCGCCCTTGTCAGATCATTGGGAAATTATGACCCCACTAGACGCCGATCTAGACTGCATCGGGTCCCCCATATGGCATGCGCGCACCCTAGATAATCCAGGAGCTAACCCTATCTGCAGCCAAGGCTGAGCTCCTCATAATTCTTCCAGGCTGTTTGGCATCTAAATTTCTCCCCAACTAAAATCTAAAAATTTAAAACAAAAAAAAAAAAATTGGGTGCTAAGTACTGCATGCTCCCCTTCAACCCGAAGGTACTTTGGTAACCTCAAAATTAACTCCCAATCAAAAAACCTACATCACCTTCATCCTACATCATTCAATAAAAATCTTGCCTGCGGTAAAACCCTTAATGGGTGGGCACGCAGCAAAAGCCTTCTGGCTGTATACAGCCAGCCAGCACGAGCGAGCGAGCGAGCGAAAAAAATGGCTGACATCTCTCAGTTCTTCAGGACGACTCGGAGGGAGTCGGTTCCAGGCACTTGGACTGTACAACTCGTGTCTCATTGACTCATCCGCACCGTGGGCCAGTCACACAGGTGGACTGTACAACGCGTGTGCTCGACTGGGCCCAGCAGGAAAGCAGCAGCCCGGCGAAGCAGTGCCTTCTTCTCCCTGAGCAGCAGCGCCTGCCTTCATCCGTGCCAGTAGTGCCTTCTCCTGCATTGGCAAACAGCAGCAGCAGCCCAGCCAACCCTCTTCTGGCGGATCTTCTAGAGTTAGCTCGTAGAGCTACTCCGCCAGCAAAAGACGAACCAGCCAGAACCAGAGTCAGCAAGTACTCGGGACAGACCGACAGACTGACCACGACACTGCAGGCCCACAAGCTCGCAGCCAAGGGTCCCGACTTAGGTTGGGACCCGGGGTCCGCCCCACCTGGCGCTTCGCAAGGCGTCCGATCCCCTGGGGTGCCAGATGGCACCTGCAAACACACAACAAACAAAAATGCCGAGTACCAGCCGCCAGGTAAGACCTGACGAAGCGAGTCAAGCTAAACCTTCCCAATCCTCTACTGGCCCGCGAGTAAACCTCGTGAAGGCAAAAGCTAGAGCACAAATGCAGAAAGAGAAACTGCAGAAGAAGGCCTCTCGCCTTCTAAACCAGAGAACTGTTGTTTCCATCTCCTCGGTCACCCTGCCAGGGAATCAACCATCTCCAGCCACCCCTCTCCAGGGTATCTCCGTTCCTCTACCTGAGAGCGATACGGATGCCGAAGGGTTTACTATAGTGCAGGGAAGGCGTAAAAGGCCCTCCGGTTCGAAACCGGAGGGTGCTACCCCCAGCACCCCTGCAGCGCCCGCGGATGCCAGGAGCACCCGCGCACAAAAGGCGGCCAGAATCCCGCCAATTGTGTCCGACCCCTTTCCCAACCACATTAAGGTGATGAGGAAATTGAGGGTGAGGCTCCAGGTGGACTTCCAGGCCACCAGATTCCCAAACCGGGTGGTCATCAAGACAACGACCCCGGAGGACCATGAAGCCACCAGGGAGGTGTTGCGCGGAACGGGGATTGAGTTCCATACGTTCTCGCTGCAACGACCGAACCTGGTGCGCAGTTATCCGGGGTCTTGACTCGGACACCGACCCGGAGGATATCAAGGCGGGCCTGGCGGAAGAACACGGCATTGAGCCGCGTACCGTGGTCCAGCTGACAAAGTCCATCCGCGAGGAGGGCAAGGAGCCTGTAAGGACCCCCATGCCACTATTCCTCGTGATAGTGGAGAAGCAGGGAGGCCTCCCTAAGATCGACGAGGTGTCCCACCTTTATAACACCAGGAGAAAGGTGGAGCCGTACCATGGCAGAGAGGGGCCAGCCCAATGCTTTAGGTGCTTGGGCTTCCACCATTCTAGCCATGCGTGCGAGCGTCGTACAGCGTGCATTCGCTGTGCCGGGGACCACCATGTCAAGGAATGTCCGAACCCCCGTGAGGACAAAAAGTGCGCCAACTGCCGAGAGGCCCATATAGGCATCTACGGCGGTTGTCCCGCAAGACTGCGTATAGTGCAGGTGAGACAGGGCAGGACCTCCAACAGGGAGCCAGCGCAAGTTCGGCCTGGAGTCAGTTTTGCCCAGGCACTGCGGAGGCACGGACAGGTGCTCCAGCAGGCCGAGGCAGGTCAGACTCCGGCAGCAAACCAGGCGGAAGGCTCCAGGGAAGCCGCCATCCAAGCACCGGCCGCATCTGCAGCATTACCACACCGGCCTCCTCGACAGAAGAAGGCCACCGCAGCCCGGCGGCAAAGCCCGCCGGCAACTGCGGCACCAACTGCCGGGCAGCCTGCCCCAACCTCCACGGGGAGACAGAGCGGTACTGCCGCCACTGCTCCCCCTCCTGCACCAGCTCCAGCCCCTGTGGCTGCAACACCAAGTTAGGAACCAAGCCTCACCACCTTAGATCCAATGCCAGTGTGGGACACTGGCATATCCAACGAAAACCTGGCAGAATTCCAAGAGCTTTCTGCCTGGTTTGCCGAACTGATACAACGCTCCCTCCCAATTCTAAGGCGCTGCAGGGAGTAATTGACAAACCCCAGAATACCTGCTATGCAAAAGCACAGCATAATGCAACAGACTGCACGGCTTCTCTTCCCTGACTCCAGCTCATAAATGGCGATGAGGAGAACTCAACGTTTATTGAGAGCCGCGTTCTGGAACGCAAATGGAGTCCGGGAACAGAAACCGGGCATCTTGGAATTTGTAAATGACCAAGGAATTGACCTCCTCATGCTATGCGAAACGCACCTGCATGCTGGTGTACAGTTTAATCTGCCAAGTTACACCGTCCACCGATCCGACCGAGCCGGTCGGCGGGGCGGTGGTACAGCCATCCTTATGAAAAACCATATTACCCATACTCGTATCACACTTCCTCCGCTACAACACTTGGAGGCGACCGCCATAAGGCTCTCCTTAGGCGGTTCTGACCTGGTGCTTGTGACGGTGTACGACCCCCCAATCATCCCTTCCATGAAGCGGATTACCGGGCTCTCCTCAACCTTGATCACAGAGAATGCATAGCCGGCGGCTTCAACGCCAAACACCCAGGATGGAACAGCCGCATCCAGAATGAAAGGGAAAGGAACATCTACCGCTTCATCTGCGGAGACCCCACCCTTCATGCGCATGGCCCGCGGGGTCCAACGCACTTTCCGCCTCGAGGCAAAGCGGACGTCATAGATTTCGCTATCACTAAAAACATACCATTTCATCTGAACCTCACGGCGGTAAACGCTCTGGATTCGGACCACAACCCAGTTGTGATCGATTCAGATGTTACCGTCGCAGCTCTGGAAACGGTAGACTGGGTGGACGAAGTCGACTGGGATGCCGCTATCAATACCATCCAAAACTCCGTGGAAGCCAGTCCCCGGATCGACTCCGTGGAGTCACTCGAAGCGGTAGCCAAAGAGTTCTCCACATCTATCCTCAATGCGGTCCGTGCTCACACACACCGCATCCCAATAGACGCACCAAACCCTACCGATATTCCGGGACCCATTAAGCAGCTAATCAGGGCTAAAAATGCTGTGAGAAAGGTGTGGCAGAGATTTCGCCATCCCAGGATAGGAGAAGTACACCAGAGGTTCAAGTCCCTGGTAAGACGGCTCCTAAGGGCACACCGCCAAGAGGCCTGGGAAAAACTGTTAAGGCACACCAATCTCCAGGAGAGAAAACCGTGGCGAATAGTCCGTAGCCTGCGGAAAGGCAAAACCGTACACCAGCACCCCCTACATAGCCCTAGAGGTCGACTCGTCTACGAGTCGAAAGAAAAGCCAGATGCACTAGCAGATTATCTGGAGGCTCAATTCCAACCCAGGGTAGAGCCAATGGACGATGACCATGCTGATCTCGTGGAACAGGTGGTGGAGGTCTTCCTAGAAGCCCCGCCCCCTAACCACGAGGAGTTCCACATCCCCATCGTTACCCCTAGAGAGTTAGCGACCACGCTTAACTCTCTAAGAAACAACAAAGCAACTGGGCAGGACCGTGTGACAGCGGAAATGCTCAAGCACCTTCCACGCAGAGCCGTGATTCACTTAACCCGGATTTATAATGCGTGCCTATAAATGCGCCACTTTCCAGCTATCTGGAAGGAGGCGCGCGTGGTGTGCGTTTTAAAGCCGGGGAAAAATCCGGTCTTGCCATCCAGTTATCGCTCTATCAGCCTTCTCCCAGTTTTATCGAAGGTCTTCGAAAAACTGCTCCTCTCCTGGCTCCTTCCTCATCTAGAGGAAAGGGGCTTAATCCCGAAACATCAGTTTGGCTTCCGCTCTGGCCACTCCACGACACAGCAACTACTGCGGGTTGCCGAGAAGGCCTCTCTGGGATTCCAGGAACGGTCTAAAACGGTAGCAGTGTTGCTGGACGTGGAGAAGGCATTCGCCACTACCTGGCACGAAGGACTTATTTACAAACTCCTGGAGCATGAAATTCCCCGTCCATACATTTCCTTGGTGGCCGGTTTCCTCGGAAACCGAAGCTTACGAGTAAAGATGGAGGGGAAGCTGTCTACCGAGCGGTCCATTGGCGCTGGAGTGCCGGAAGGCAGCGTGCTGTCGCCGGCACTCTTTGCAGCTTACATGGCTGACATACCCACGCACCTCAATACCCACACCTGTCAATACGCGGACGATCTTATGATCTTCGCAGTCAACAGAAACCCAAGGTATAGCTTTCGGCAGATCCAAACCCAGCTCCGGGCCATTGGCGAATGGAGCGCAAAATGGCGAATGGCAATTAACCCGGAGAAGAGCTCTGCGATTCTCCTGGCGAAAACCAGAGCCAATCGGTTGCAGCAGAACTTCGTTTTACGGCGTCGTGGAATCCCATGGGTTCAAACGGCGAAGTATCTCGGAGTGACGCTGGACCGCAAATTAACTTTCGCTCCGCACGTCAAAGGCGAGGTCCAGCTGACTGGAGATTTCCCGCCCATATCCTTCATGAACGTTCGAACATCCCGTACATTGTCGACGTCATTCGAGAGAGAGCTCGTTCAATGTAGGACAAAATTCAAACCCATGGCAACCCTTTGGTGAACTCACTGGGCAGGTATGACCAGAGGGAGCAAAGACGCTTGTCATCATACAAACTCCCTAGAGACGTCTTGGAGCCCCTTGGTTAACCCAAGGGAAACCCCAAACATATCCAAACACACATAAGGCCTGATGGCTCAAGCGTCAGGCCACCCGTACTCAAAACGGGGCAAAAGCTCTAAAACAGATCCTTACCCCAACGGGAGATGGTTACAAACCCGCCTAGCTGTTGCCTTCAGAGAACACTCAAGGGCAACCAGTTAACACCAAATTTTTCTCACAAATAAACAAAAACCTACCGCCAGCAGAACAAAAACTCAATCAATCTTGACTCACTTCGCAGGTTAAGCCGCAAAGCGGCTAGGTACTGCGGCAGAAGACACCCGGACGGGGAAAAAGAAAAATTGCCCCGCCCGACCAGGACTACCTCTGGACCTCTGGAATGGCTGACATACCCAAGCACAACACCCACACCTGTCAATACGCGGACGATCTTATGATCTTCGCAGTCAACAGAAACCCAAGGTATAGCTTTCGGCAGATCCAAACCCAGCTCCGGGGCATTGGCGAATGAAGCGCAAAATGGCGAATGGCAATTCACCCGGAGAAGAGCTCTGCGATTCTCCTGGCGAAAACCAGAGCCAATCGGTTGCAGCAGAACTTCGTTTTATGGCGTCGTGGAATCCCATGGGTTCAAACGGCGAAGTATCTCGGAGTGACGCTGGACCGCAAATTAACTTACGCTCCGCACGTCAAAGGCAAGATCCAGCTTGGGTACGTCGCGCTCAGGAACCTATATCCAATATTCCGTTCAACCATGCCACTCCGTCTCAAACTCCAGCTGTATCGGCGATCATCTCGCCCATGATCTTGTACGGCTGTGAGATCTGGGGAACAGTGGCGAATACCACTTTCGTCAGACTTCAGACGCTGCAGAACAGGGCGCTACGGGTCATCTACGATACTGACTGGAGATTTCCCGCCCATATCCTTCATGAATATTCAAACATCCCGTACATTTTCGACGTCATTCGAGAGAGGGCTCGTTCAATGTACGACAAAATTCAAACCTATGGCAACCCTTTGGTGAACTCACTGGGCAGCTATGACCAGAGGGAGCAAAGACGCTTGCCATCGTATAAACTCCCAAGAGATCTTGGGGCCCCTTGGTTAACCCAAGGGAAACCCCAAACATATCCAATCTCACATAACGCCTGATGACGGCAAAAGACACCCGGATGGGGAAAAAGAAAAATTGCCACGCCCGACCAGGACTACCTCTGGACCTCTGGACCATCACTCTTAGTTCCTGATGAAGGACATAGAGTTAACAATGGCCGAAAGCTCGACGTTCATCAATTTGACGCGGCTGATCACCCGTGAAGCCATAATCAATATCCTTTTAAGATCCACCAAGCAATGGAATTTAGAAGAGAGCCTCTATGTTTGCGGTTTCTGAAAGTACGCTGATCAGAGAGTATGGAAAAGAGGAGCACAAACTTGACTAGAGAAAGAATGTGGCCTATGATACCGATGCACCTCCATGAAGAAACATCTTTATCAAGGGGACTACACTATGTGCTATCCCTAAAATATCACGCTGTTAATTCAAATTTTAAAAAATTGCCTACTCCCGTATATGACACGGACCACAAAAGTCCTTTGGAGAGTTGGAATCCCCAATTAGATACCCCCAAAGGAAAAAGCAATTGGACCTTGTTTTATATACAGAGAGGTTGAATTTTACCAGCATAAAACATATCGTATCCAAAAACCTCCGGAAATCTAAGCATTGGATTAAAATAATACACACTTGAACCATTCCTCTAACTGGAGGAGCGGGCAATTTTCTCTATTTATGGCAATTATATGGAATTATTATGATTCCTAGATAAAGTATCTTTTGAAATTCCAGCCCGCCTCGGTAGCGTAGATGGTAGCATGTCTGCCTCACGTTCAAGAGGTCCCGAGTTCGAATCTCGGTCAGGGTGAGTTACCTGGATAAGGTTTTTTCCGGGGTTTTCCCTTATCTTTACAGACGAATGTCGGGTAGCTCTAAGCTCCATGGACCCTGGACACATTTGAGCATCATATCACCCATTTCATTCACCGTCCGATATGACTTAAGGAGTTGGAGGACGTAAACTTACAAAATTAATTAATTTGAAATTCCATTAATGTCATCGAATATTTAAAGTAAGGAGCGAATATAATTCGAAAATTGCAAATTAGGAATAGCTTAAGATACGTTTGAGCAGTTCTCTAATTTGTCAATTACCGTGTAGATTTTATTTAAGAACATTCATTAATATACATATATTTGAGATGCATCACTCAAGAGTCGTATACAATCGATAATACGCTTTGGATATAGCATGTTAAATGGGATAAATAATGTTATGCATAAAGAGAAATACCTTGTATATAAACATGTATTACTTTCTTGTACCTCAAACTTATTTGTCTTAGCATGTCAATTCATCCCTATGAATATAGTCTCAGTTTTACTGTAGTCTATGCTATAATTACTATATTAAAATAAAGTGGTACAAATTAGTAGCTTACCGGTTCTTGGTAGGATCTATGTCTGTAGAACTGGTCGGTATATTTGGCTGAGGTTGGAGCCAGAAGATCTGGAAAAGCCAATGGACTTCCTTTCCTTTGGTTCAGAGACATACTCTTGTCATAGTTGCCATAACGCATAGCTTCATATTTATTAGGAGGCTCACGCACTATGTGGCCATAGTAAGAAGTAGGCCCGAGTCCTCTAAGAGCAGCCGCACGAGCAAGCTCTTCTTCATGCAGTCGCTGTTCTTGGAGTTCTCTTGCCCTTTCCGACCTTATCAGGTCTTTTACTTGCTGAAAACTGTTGACCGACGCTGGTGTTACTATTCCATATTGCGATTCAATAGGTATGCTGGAACCTCCAGTGCGGAAAGATGACACTTTGCGTCGTGGTATGTCGGTGTTAAGTTGTGAACCGGTTCCAATCAAGCGAGCGGCTACCTCCTCATAATTACGATCAGCAGCAATCCGAGTGCGAGATCTGGGAGGAGCGTGAATCACTCTGCCATATACAAGTGTCGGTGAGCGTGAACGACTGCCACCTGCTCTGCCGCCTGCACTCCGAGATGTTGCTGCTGCATAATCATCCCACACGTTGTAGGCAAATGGATCTCTATACGTGGGAAGTTCATTGGTCATTTCAGTTGCTCGAGACTGTCGCTTTGAAAAGTGCCACATGGCTCTTAGTTCATCACAGCTTGGCTCTGCATCCCACCTCGCTGCTCGACTTGATATGAAGCTGGTAGAAGGAACCAGCTCCGGTGCTAAACGAACGGTTCCAGTTTCTCCTTCCAAGTTACCTGATGACCGCCCTAGCTTGTATCCTGAAGATGATGACAGCACCATACCCAATATCATGGACATGCTAATGCACAGGAAGCAGGTTCCCGGATTTCGCATTCTGAGTACCTGCAAACAAATTAATGACAGTTAATTTTACGATCATCCTGCGTATTGTTTTACTTTAATCTTTAGCAGCTGCAGTAACTTTAATAAACTTTGTGCTCATTTCTTATTTTTAGGTTTGAGTTACCCTCTTTTTGTTCCAAATCTGAGAAGAAATAACAGAATAGAGTAATTCGAAGATAAATCACAACATTATTAAGAAAGAACACAACTATTGGGTTTGAAATAGTAGCGCCAGACTGAAAAATTATATGCCATAGCCGGGATTTGAACCACGGATCTCCCGCTCTCCGTGAGGTTGTTGCTCTAACCAACTGAGCTACTATGGCCAACATGCCAACATGACATTAAATTCTCTAACTGACTCGTATGTTTCCCGGTAGACCACTAGGGGTTCTCATATGCTATGAGACACCCACTTTTTGTGGCGACTTACTATGCTGTAAGTACTTAAGTTCCAGGCTTCATAGTTAAACCACTATGTTATTCAGGTAAATTGATGGAAATAATCATTTCTTCCACACTAGCCGTATGTAGGCTAAGGTTTGAATGAGTAGAATCAGACTGAAAAATTTCAATACCATAGACGGGATTTGAACCACGAATCTCCCGCTCTCCTTGCGGTTGCTCTAACCAACCGAGCTACTATGACCAACATGCCGACATGATATTAAATTCTCCAACTGACTCGTATGTTTCTCAGTAGATCACTAGGTGTTCTCATATACTATGAGACACGCATGTCATGCCGGCATGTTGGTCATAGTAGCTCAGTTGGTTAGAGCAACCACACGGAGAGCGAGAGATCCGTGGTTCAAATCCCGGCTATGGCATCAAATTTTTCAGTCTGGCTCTACTCATTCAAACCTTAGCCTACACACAACTAGTGTGGAAGAAATTATTATTTCCAACAACTACTGGAGTTCGAACAAGATCGCGATCTCAGGCAGTGACATTGTGAAGCCGTAATCCTCATCCCGCACTTTTGTTCAGCGAAATTGGGTAAACGATGTTATCAACCCGGAGTTTAAGTCATTTATGCACAACCTGCTTCTCTGTACGTGAAAAGGTAACTGAACTTCTCTCCATAACCGTTAATTTACTCATTAATTGTATTGATAAAACATAATATTTAGTTAAGAAAAAGATGGGCATGACTAGGGCATTAAAATTTTTCACATCTTTTGTGTTTAAAGTCAGAGCTAGTGCTGGATGATTTCTGAAACATGAAAAGGCCTTTAGTCTTTTATATTACTGCAATATTTCTGCTTTAAAAGCTCTAGGAGAAATATTTTTGTGCTTATAACTAATTTTTATTTACCTATCTTATGGATATTTATGCTAAAACAACGAACAAAACAATGATAAACCGTATTATGATGTTATGCCGTATTACATTACCAGAAGAATAACCGTGAAAAATAAATATCATAATACCTGGAAAGTAACATAAAATAGAATAAAAATAAATAGCTAAACCCAGCAGTTTACGCTAGACAGTTCATAGTATACCTACTCTAATATTATTTTCAAATCCCCGTGGTCTCTTTAGCGGAAATTCATCTATCTCCTCCAGACTTCTCTGCCTGCCAGTAGCATCTAGCATGTCTATAATCACAATGGAGGTGATGAAAGGTCGCGGTAAGTGTATATTTTTGTCTCCATTCCGCCGTATCCCTCTACTTGGCGCCATTATAATATGCCCAGGATACTTCATCGCAAATAGACCAAATTCTTGAATAGTTTTTATTAATACTGTTTATCAACTAGTATGCAAAAAGTCTGGGCCACTCTTAAGACCTGACAAAAGTCATTGTTTACCTTAAGACTTCCAAAATTGCCCAACCCCTATTTTCAATGATATAGTACCCTGAAATTTTGAAACTGAATCCTTAACTTTATTTCAAATTCCTTAAAGACAAAACTATATCGCTTGGTCGATCAGGGCGCATAGTTGTGCACTTGTGCTCAGGAGCTTAGCGAAAATGTAGAGCTTATTTGAAACTTTAAAAACGTACCTTTATTTAGGTTTTCAAATTCTCATGTTAAAATAATACCATTCGATCAAAATTAACTAACGTCCGGACACCTAAGATACGAGTAAAATGTTGGGCTGAACAAAAGCAATCCCGTCTTTATTTTCAATGCTTTATTTATGGAACGCATCAGTGCAATAAGGCAGCAAGGTTTTGTTTTAGGCAACTTTTATAGCAAATGGAAAAGTAATTTTAACATCACAGGGAGTTATATTTTTCAATTAACAGGGATTAATCCAGAAAAAAGTAATTAAATGAATTTCAAATACTTACTTTCCTGTATACGCATTTTAAGATTATATGTTTAAATTGAACCTGAATAATTTAACAGTGTAGCTTCGGAAAACCGAAGTAAAATAAACAGCGAATTCCATTTATTCTCTTTAAGAGATACCAAAGCACATTAATTTTGGAGCATTTAAATTTTAAGAATTGTATAACTACTGAAAGATTAAACGGACAATAATGCAGAAAATACATAATCAGATAAAGTTGAAAAGCTTTCACAATTTGGAGTTTTTAATGATTTCTTGCACATATTGTGCTTTTTGGGATTTCTAACTATGTCGAATATTATTTCAAGATTTTTAAAATAGTAAGCTAATTTATGAAATATTGTTAAAGAACATAGCTATTAAGTACTAAAAAGTATTCAACTTTCCATATTTATTTTTAGGCCAAGTCGTGAATGAATGGTTTATGTAATAACAACGAAGTCAAAGAGGAAGGGACCATTTTGTGATAAGAATTACCTTCTGGATCCAAAATATTGTAGTGTCATCTACCTTGCAATCGTAAATATCAGCAGAAAATTGGGTGCTTGGTGGCTGAATTTCAAATAAGTGTCACCCACATTAGTGAAACGAGGTGTTGACTTGATGCCAAATGAATATTGGCAAATTAAGATTTTGCAAGAAAATAAACGTTTTGGGTACACATTTTATATAGGGAAATATGAAAGAGCTTAATGAAGGGATTAGTGGGCTGAAGGTTTACACAGATTAGTTTACCTAAAGTGAAAAGTGCGTTAGAAAATAAGCCCCGATGTAAGGACTTCTCTGCTTTGGCTGCTAAGCGGGTGATCTATTCTACAAAACGCTGCCAACTGATATAAACGAACGTCCTGCTGCACAGTGAGAGCGCAATTTCGTTGGAAACTATCATAATATTGTACACTTCTGAAGTTTACACCAACAGTAATTAGAAAATGAGTAGTTCTGAGAAATTCCCCCCCCCTCAATATTATGTTCAGGACAACTTAACATTCGCAGGTATAAATGAGCAGGTTCCACTATAACGTCGAACACTGGATGATATATTTAGAACAACCAGACCTGAGAGAAAAGGTTGCAGAGGTGCTACAACAAGTAGCAGAGAAGATTTATAGATTGATCTATTCTCCTTACATTCTTACAAGAAAAGCATATAAGAGAAATAATAGAGGAGCACCAATCTGGTAAGCATGACCATTGATTTAGTGTCTACACTTAATGGCAATAAATATTACCAACAAGTTTTTTGATGTGCCGGGGAAACAATGGTAAAATCATGGTGCCCTAAATGAATGAATATGTTGACTCTAAAATCTTCGTGTCACTACCATAGAGATGAGTGTACTGCGGTACCGGATTTCCGTAGATATTCGTGGTATATTCCGAATATTGATCAAAGGGAGGTAACCACTTGTTCCAAGATCCACTCACTAAGTTACAAATCCACCAGCAAGTTTCGTCTAACCTCAAGGAACCTGTTAGACAAGCTACAACAGCAGCTGCAACAAGCTACAATAATGAGTGATTGTTGCGATTAGAGAGAGAGAGAGCGAATGAGAGAGAGAGAGTGAAAGAGAGTTTCCTCTAAGTCTTAATGATGAGTTGAGCCAGACAAAATAAGAAATTTAAGCTCCACAGTATGCTTGGTATCATTATAGGAACAAACATTTTTTACGCTTTGCAGTGTGTAGGACTCCATACGCTCGTCAAATATGTTCTATTTCATTTTTGGTAAAATCTTCCTACTTCTTCATATTTAGGACTTAACTTTTTCACTTTTAAAATAAATTCCGTTGGCAATATGCCACACATTTTGGATACTCTATTCGAGCAGTTATATGTGAGATTGTTTAGAAACTTAACCCACTTTTTCCAAAAAGTTAGGTACATTTGAGAAAATGTAGCATTTCTTCTGTGTGATATCATTTGCGAAATTAAACCCCTCTATTCTTGAAGAGTTTTTATTTTAGCGAATCGATGCTTCTAGTAGTATATTACAATTATTAAGCAAGGAAAAAATTCTAGTAACTTCTTTTCTTCTCTTTCCTAACTTCAGGTATGTTAAAATTATTAAACTGTATAAATGACAAGCAAAACTGTTTGGGGAGTATACCACATTAAATGACAAATGTCATTAAGGAAGTTGAACGTGGGCTCGTAAAAGCGGGCTAGCAATGTTTGAAAAAAAGCTACACATTTCGATCAACTGCAGAAGTGTGATGCATCCTATGTGGTTTCGCCTAACAATGACTGAACCTATGTGTTGAGATATGAGACTTGTAATTTTATGACAGTTTATTGAAAATGTGCCATTTTATTGGATCACTTTATACAGATCATGCAGATGGCGTAACTGTATATGATTGCTGTATTGCTATTTTATTTATAGCATCTAAGATCGATTTGTTTTATTGGTATTCGGAAAAGTTGATTTTCTTTGTTCTAATAAAATGATGATTAAACAGATTTTTCGAATACTCATTCAGTTATTTGTCTTCGTGGGCAAAGAGGGAAAGAGGAAAAATAGGAAGATACAGGGCATCTGTCTTTAGAAGCTATAATTGGTTGATTAAATATGTTTAACACTTATGTAGATTGGCAGTAAACACGCACAAAGTAAAACCTGAAAAGAACCACCCCCCTCTCCCCTACTCACGCGCGCATGCAGGCACGCGCATACATTTTCAGTCTGAGAGCTAATTTGATTGGGCTTTGGCCTACTTATTCCCAGGTTGCGGGTTCAGATTCGGATCAGACCGAAGGTTTTTTAAATGTGTTTAAAAGCGACAGTCCTTTGTCAGTGGATTTATTGACTTGTACCCCGTCAATATGTTTTAACCCCTGTAGGTCGCGTCCCTTCGGTCGCGGACGAGGCATCTAGAACAAACTTCAGTCACACCACTGCCGACTGTTTAACTGGATTTAACCCGTGGTATTCTGCAACTGTTCTGACTCACGAAGGGATATCTTCTTACCTGGTATCGGTGGGCCACCTGATATCAGCATAAAAAGTTATGGTTTTATGAATATACAGCAAACATATCAGATTACACAGTACCTCACTACAATAAATCAGTTAATTCAAAACTTTATATGAAATCCAACAGGTTTTAAAATGTTTAGAAGAACAGATGGAATATGACGGAACGATGTGCGAGTTAACAGTGTTCCATTTAGTTAATGAATGCTGGAGAAGCTAACTGGACTAACAGCCTGACTGGAAAATTGCGGAAGTAATACCGATCTTCAAATTCATGTGAGAATTTTAGAGGCATAAGTTTTCAAATACAGCTTACGAAGTTGTCTCAAAAGTAATAAATAATCCGTTAAAATAAATAATCGGTATGTTTAAGAGAAGTACAAAGTATATTTAAAAAGGGACGCTCATGTAATGATAATAGTTTTAGTACGAATATTAGAAGCATTTAAAAAAACTACGAAAAGTGAAGTTGGAAACGCGTGTCGCTCGGACTTCTAAAAAGCTTTTGGGTCGGTTATTAAGAATACGCTATGGATAATAATAAAAAGAGGATAACCGATAAACCTTACACACACAATTCAAACTTAAATTAAAACTTGATTTAATGAGGAACTGGAGGGATGAGTTCCATTAAGGTATACAAGTGAAAAGAAATTCTGTTTAAACGTTATGCTATATGCAGACGATGTTATGTTAATTCAAAATAAAGAATTGAAATCACAATTGTCTGTATACATATTGTATGAGTTGAGAAGACAGTACTACATCCTGAAAATACATGTTAATAAAGTAAAAGTTATGGCCCATTTTTTAAAATATCCAGTGACATAATAAATTATTGGAAATAAAATATTGGAAGAAGCTTCCAGTTTCAATTGTTTGGGGTGCGCAGTAAGTTTGGACGAAGACAGAGATATTCAAAATAAAACGGATTACGGAACTATACAAAGAAATTAAAAAAAAAACAAGCTTAGAAAAGACACAACATTAGAATTTTAGATGTACTAGTGTTACTCTACAGCGGAAAAACTTGGATTAAGAAAAAGAAAGATAAAAGCAGCCTACAGTCAGTCAGAATAGGATTTTTAAGATATGTGAAAGGTTGCTCAAGATGAGATCAATAAAAATTAAAGTAAAAACCTAACATATCCTTGAATGTGAAATAGGGATGAAAAGGAGTTTTATTAATATTTATATTTAATATATTTTAAACTTTATAGTTTTAATTACATATCATTTATTCAGATATATTAGAGTATAACACTGAAGCTGGAGAATAACTAGGAATATATAATTTAAACAATAAGAATAAAGAACACAGGGGAAAAGTAGAGACAACATCTACATAGGATGGATGAAGGAAGAATCTCAGTTATAGTAAATAAGTATAAACCTGTAGGAGGAAGAGATGTGGGAAGATTAAGAAAGAGATGTTCCTAATTGTGTAGTTGGAACAGGCAAATTGTCTAAAGCATGAAGTGACGAAGAAGATGGTGATATAAAAGCTCATGTGAGATAAAATTCCGGCACACCGACGGCGTTGATATGATTCTGTCAGTTGGTATCATCAGTAACAAACAAAATAAAACTAAAGAAACACACAACACATGCAGAGACACATTTATCAGAAAGATTTGTAGGAATAAAAATGATTATTACAACTTTCCCCTCTTTATACTTCATTTTAATGCAGGTAAAATAGCTACATCACATACTCGTTATATATGAAAAGGGAATAGTGATGATCAAATGTTATAGAAATGGACGTTGTACAGTAGCCTTATAATTCTACATTCTTTCCACGACACAGCGAGAAACAATTAAAAATTGATAAAACTTAAAATAATTATATGTTGACAATTAGAACCATTGATAACGGATATCTGGCAATCGGCTGTTGCCACAAAAATTTGTAAATTAAAATAGGTTACGCATTTTAAAGAGATGTAAGATTTTTGTGTAATACGTTTTATTTGTCATATAACAGCATTATAAATTTCCATCCGAATGAAGGGGGCTTCACAAGCTGTTACAAAAAAAAAAAAAAAAAAATCAATATATTCACCTTATTTGTCATTTTTTTGTAATTTACGTCCTCCAACGTTAAGTCATATCGGACGATGAATGGAATGCGTGAAGTGATGCTCCAATGAGCCCGGGGTCCATAGAGCTTAGAGTTACCCGACATTCGTCTTTCAGGACAAGGCAAAACCTTATCCAGGTAACTCACCCTGACCGAGATTCGAACTCGGGACTTCTTGACCGTGAGGCAGACATGCTACCACCACGCTTACGGCGGGTTTGGTCATGTTTTTAAATATTTAATATATGATACTTTGGTTAAAGTTCATACAGAAGCTTTTCAGAAAATTACAAATTGTAAAAAATACAATAGAAGCCAAAAAATAACGATACCCGAAATACCACGGATTCGGATTTAACAGGGTAAATGTATTTCCCCGTTAAAAAATAATGTACTTAATTATTTTATGTGTTTTTTTATTTGGAAAGTTGAGATAAAATACTCCGCATACAGAGGTTCTGCAGTATAATTGTTAAAGAACGCAAACAAAATGAAAATCAGAGTGCGTCTTTGGAACTCTAGGTCAAAAGCACAGCGTTCCGAAACGAGCGATAGATCTAGATGAGTTCAACAAATGTATCGTTAGAAAAACGATTAATAACTTTTATGTTCAGGAAAAGGATGCTCATCCAATAGCTAAATTACCTATTATTTCAAGAGAAAGCATTAACATTTAGGGCAGTAAAACATCCTTAAACAGAATGATGAGGGAACTGGATTTTAAATGGAAAATCACTAAAACAAACAGAAAATGCTTATAGAAAAACACGAAATTCGTTCTAAATGTCCCCGGTGAAGAAGAGAGTCTATCTGGTATTAAACAACTTGAATAAATTTATTTACAATAACTGAAACTATGATTGCATTAATACTAACAGATTTGCACAACTAATTCAGCCGGTAAATTGTGTGGACATTTTTCTGCAAGGATTGTATCGCTTCACTTACGAGTACGTTATCTGAGTAGCATATGAAGCTGACGCAACAATTGGCTTAATCCTGTCCACAATAAAAATGACAGAGAAGAACGAGATGACGGTGAAGATGGTAGTTTGAAAATGACGTGGAGGCGGAAGAAAACATTCTAAACGTTAATGTAGTGATATCTCATTTAAACAATGTGATTCTGCGAATGGACAGGCAAAATAAATCAAACAGCATTCATCTCCATCTTGCCGTAATCAAATGTGTGCGGAGAAAGAGCTCAGTGCGTGAAGCAAAACTTACTGTTTTTTTTTAAAGAAAAGAAAAATTAGGTTGGAGTAAAATATGCACAGTAGAATATAAATCAAGATCAGTTATAGGGTGGAATACATCTCCCAGTAATTCAAAGGGTAGTGTAGTACATGTATCTATCACATATACGAGAGTTTAGTAGTGCACTGTAACTTTTATATATCTTATGTATTAAAATTTTTATATACCTATGTTAATCTATATACCGTTGTAAGGCTATAACGCGGGGGTAAATGATTTCCCACAACAACCGCTTCTACTGTATTTCATATAAGCATTGTTTTGTAGAGAAGGGATTTTCTTGTAAATCTTTATGTTGCATCTTTTGAAGGTACTTAACCTAAATATAAAATTTTGTGTTTATCCGACATTTCGTTTTTGAGTAATGATGTTGACACGCACGCACACACATATACACACATTCACACAGCTATAATAGACGGACCTTTATCTAAACTTATTTTTCATTCAGGGATCTCAAAATGTGTTTCCAGGAAAATCTAGATATCGAACCTTCTCTATCTACTGTTTACATGGTAAAGAAAGAAGAAAACTTATTTATTGATAACGTTCATATTTGAGTGTGTCATGTAGTTGAATGTTTTACGTTGACAGAAATGGAATGAAAAGCTGTCCTGTAATTTTTGCGCAGAGGAAGCTGGTAATAATAGCAGAGTTGGAATACCTCAATAGGTAAATCTCCGCACAAGCGAACGCTGTCACTGACAGCATCTTCAAAAGTAAAACAAAGCTTTCAATTAAAGGGATGCCTCTGCAGCTATTTTACGAGTTTAATTGCTTGCTCTTTGTTTATAACCGGAATCTACGCGGAATGAAAAGGAAGCGATTAAAAAGACTGAGGTAAAAAAAGAACTGTGTCAGAACACAACAAAGGGGAAAGCACAGCCTCACATGTATTTGCGTTAGGGGTTTGGAGATAAAACATACGTATTTAACCACGTAGCCATTCCTCATCTCTTGTTGATCAATAAAATGGACCAACTAGCTTATAACATCATAAATGCTTTCCAGAAAATGACATTTCAAACTAACACATAACTGATGTAAGTTCACGGCATTTAAACTGTTTTTAAAATATTTAGGAAAATGTTATTGTGTATGCTAGTGTTTCAACTGCTTATCTGTATGTGAATAAAGCCGTAAGTGTTTGTCAACGAACTGTTGTGTTTATTTACTTCTTTGGTTATACAAAGGTATATATGTGATGCACCTATGAAAAGTAGCTTAAGTCAGAAAATGATTTATAGTTGCCTATTCGACCAATAGTTCGATTTCTATTAATTGTGAGCAACTACAGGTTTCCTACATATGTCTGAATGTTTATTCCAGTGGTGTTTAGCATATTTCTTACTGCATACCGCCCCACAGGCGGTAACATCAATGTTACATTAAATGAAAGAACTGAATAAGGAATGTGGGAGAGGAAACGTTCCAGGGCGAAGTTTAAGTTCCCTCTCCGGCATTTGTCGGCTGAGAACTAAGGAAAACCTATAAAAACTATCATGAAGGACGGTTCTCTCGGAATTTGAACCACAGCACGTTCGTCTACAAGTCCTTGCCTTAATACGTTTGAATACTGCTCTCATTGGTCTTAATATTATTGCCATTTTGCTATCAAGCGGGATTTCACTTATTTTTCTATCCACTGTGATTTTCTCTTTCTTACTTTTATCTGAGTTTTTTGGTTTTATTCACTTTGTAAAAAATAGATACACACGAATTCATACAGGCACAAAAACACGAATACACACTAGAATTACTAGGGTGCTCCATAAATACCCGTGTTAAGAATGAAGGCACCATTTTCTCTAGAACAAATTATTTAATTTTCAATATAGACCAAATTTAGGGATGTACAATTCTCACAAGGTCCTGCCATTTAATTAACCGCTTCAAAAATAGAAATATCCAAGCCTGCAAATACCCCGTCTGGACGATAGTCATTTCTTCATGTCTGGGAACAAGAGGAAATCGCAGCTTGCCAGATCGGGTGAACATAAGGGTGCGGCAGCAATTCATAGTTTGGTGGTGAATATGGATGAATATGTTGGTGCGCTGTTGTGGTGAAAGATCACTTTGTTCTTCGCCATATGGGGCCGTGTCTCCTTCAACATCTTGTTGAATCGGACCAATAGCTCACTGGAGTATTTTCCAATATTCGGTTTTCCTTTTTCCAATAAGGCAATTAGCACGACATCCTTCGTATCCCAAAATATCGTCGCCATCACTTTTCTGTCCGATGAAAGTGTTTTTACCTTTTTTGGAGTAAATTTGCTGGAAGCAGCGCTTTATTTTGCGAGTTGATTGCTTTCCAGAATGTAAATGTGAATCCAGGTCTTATTTACGGTGGCAACCTAACCTGAAAGGTCCTTCCATTTCGCGTAACTAGCTCCAAGCACAGCCTCAAAGTTGAAAGCCCACCTGTCGTCCTCCAATATGAGCAAACGCAGCATCCATCAGACCGACAATGTTTTCAGTTCCAATTTATCACGGAAAACATGAATTACCGTATGACATATGACATTTCGCGAACTTTCATGCGATAATCAGTGAGGGTCATATGGTGAAATTTCTTAACGAATTATTCGATAACCATATCTGCCGGGTCCTGGGCGCTCCTCACCAAAAATAAATATTCGATGACGTTTTAAGTCGCTAAAGCAATATGTAACTGTTATCATAGAAGGTGGAAGGTCCCAATATACAGAATACAGTTTTACTTTTATTTCATTGCAAGTTTTCCCATCCAAAATAAAAAGCGAACCTTTTCCATTTTAGCGAAAACACGTTTAACGACTAATTGAAATGTGTGCCTCAACCAAATTAACTTAAAAGTCATACCAAATTTACTTTGGTGACATGTATCAAATGAACTTTTACGGTGATAATACCAAATTGCCTTAGCAACACTGTCTATTTTTAAACAAGCCCTGGTACAGTGCCCAAACGGCGAATACAAAAGGCATAAATCTTAGTGACAATTATTAGGCTGACTGGCATTGTAGGGGTTGCAAAAATAGCACACCTACTCATCTTTGTGACTTGCAAGGATCAAGACAATTCTGGTTAAATGGAATTGTAACCTTAAATCCTCCAGAATGGAAGCCTGGCTTCACAACAGAATAAATTTACTTGGTAAAGCTGTGATTAAATAGTTATTAAGAACTATAAGTTTAACTCATAGTTAAGAACTAATATTAAGTAAAGGAAACAATGAGCTCGATACAATTAGATGTCGAAATTTCAAAAGAAGTATGTGTTTTGAGCTCTCAGAGTTTAAAAATAATTCAGGGTGTCCATATAGTCCTTCCAACATTACAGCGGACATCCATCCGTAACAAAAGCGAGCTTTGAAATTGCGCAGCAGCATTTCAAAGAAGCCCTTCCAAGTCTACTCGTCATGCATCTCGTGAACTTGGAATTCCACGGTCCATAGTGCATAAAGCGTTACATAAGCGACTTCATCTGTATGCTTATGAAGTTCAAATAACACAAGCTGTGAAGCCAGATGACCACTCTTGCGTACTGCTTTTGCACTGGATGTTTGGCAGAGGACTGATGTTGATAAAGAGTACCTGCGGCGTGTCTGCTTCTTAGACGACTCTACGTCCATACTTCTGGGAAGGTCAACCTGTACAGTGTTAAAATATGGGACACACAAAATCCTACTGTCGTCATGGAACATGAGAATAATAGCTCAAAAGTGAATGTCTGGTGTGTGTTAATGCATGATAGGATCATCGGTCCCTTTATTTTGATTGAGAACTCAATAACAGCTAACATTTACCTGGATATGTTACAGCTGTACGTTGTAACGCAACTTAATTACCTCCAACCCACGGTGATATTCCAGCAGGATGGAGCACCACCATATTGGGGATTAAATGTCATAGAGCTGCTGAATACCACATTTCCTAACAGGGCGCGATGGTCCAACACTCTGGCCACCCTGATCCCCGGACATAACTCCCTAGACTTTTTTTCTTTGTGTTTATGTAAAGGACAGGGTGTATGCAACAAGTGTACCTGATATGAACACCTGTTGCTTATATTACCCACGAAATAGTGCAAAGTTTCTGGCGAGAAATTGAATATCGCTTAGATGTTTTGAGGTCGACAAACGGCGGACATATGGAAGCGTACTGACACCATGTGTTACAAACGTCGAGAGTTTGCCTTTCATCTGCCACAAATCACAAAGATCTAACTCTAATAGTTTTCAGTTAATAGGAAGCTGTAATGTTGGAAAGACTTTAATGACACCCTGTATATTTAGAAGAAAGTCTATACGTGCTTGTGTGTGCGTGTGAATGTCTGGGTGAGCGCGCACTTACGAACGAATAATTAAAAAAAACACGAAATGAAGGATAGATAACAAACTTGGTATTTAAGTTCAGGATATTCCAAGGATACGCCATGAAGATTTTCTAGAAAGTTTATGCGCCCTAAACTATCCAGTAGGAAGAAACTGTCTCGTTATATTTTTCTTTTCTCAAAAAATGGTCAACAATTTTCATTAAAACACATATGTTTAAGATACTTGTATGATAAGTAAAATACATTTTTCTTCAATTTTCTGTGAAGTGACGAGAATTATCTTCATTCTGAATGAATTGTATATGCTCTTATACGATATGACTGGCAAATCCTATGAGATAGACATAAGCTTACTAAAAGGAGTAGATCTTTGTAAAACACTTAATTTATGTAAACTTTCAGCATTTGGGGCATTTACCATATATGGGATATGCATATTAAATTATTAGATTATTTCTAACGTAAGCATGTCAAATAAGTTTCTTCTATTACAGATTTGACAGACTTTGGAGATCTCGACATTTTTTGGATGTAAATAAACCTAAGTTAATGTGAATATTTTTCCAGAAATTCTCTCTTTGAGTTCAAGTTCAGTGAAAAATAAATAGTATGATAGCGAAATTAAAGGATGCAATAAGTAAAGAATCGTTGTGGATTTCAAAGAAATAGTGTATTTTTGTTACAATACGTGCAGGGGCAGTTGGTTGAGTTGTGTAACAAAAGACACGGGAGAAAGAGGTTTTCTTAGCAAGAATCCTGAATGGATAGCACTTGACTCCGTTTGAATAGGTATTCTTCGGACCTTTAATAATGGCATGACCGAGACTAATAATCACAATGGACAAAATAGTTACAAAGGAGTTTTGGGTGTGAAAAGACAGGGCTTCCAGAGGTGAAAGTGAAACACACACGTACAGCTGTGCACAGCGAGGACAGGCAGTCCGCGGCTGGAGGCCGATTCAGGCGGTTATCTGGTTTTATCTTGGTCAAAGGAGACCAGAACGATGAGAAAAGATATTTGTCGATTCATATGTACGTGAAGAACGAATTAAGTTTTATCGAGTAATAAGCATTCTACATACGGTCACTCTGAACAGTGAAATATTGATAACCTTGGTCGGCAACTTGAGTTTGAGGTAATGATAAAAAGAAGTAGTCATTAAATCAGTTTGAAACGGGCATTTCAGTGTCATTAGAACCTTCCTTACGCATAAATATCCACGCATACCCTTTGACGTAACTCTTTGTTCCACCCTGAGGATAGTCCAGTGCATCAAACATAAGAGTAGGTGTAGTATTGATCATTATTTAAGTATATATGTTTATTGCTACGAAAGCTTGGCGCATTTGCTTGATGGGAGTTGTGTTGATTGGAGTCTGGGTTGCCTGGCAGGGAAAAAGGGTGCTTTCTATAAATATTCTTTCTCCGGATAGGGGGGCGGCTTCCAGGTCTTGGTCACCCCAGTGGGGTGTGTAAGTTTACAGAACGATTATTCTAATCACTTTAGATTAATGAAGGTAAATCGCTGTCTACGAACGCCAAACATTGGCATTAGCAGCTAAACTTTATTTCCTTTCATCCTGGTTTTAATATTTAGAAATCTCTATACCTATTAATAAAATAAGTATGTACAGCTGCCAATGGGCTAATGCAGGGGAGGGAAAAAGGACAGCAGAATTTTTAAACGTGTCTCATTAGTTGACGTAGTAACCTAAACTTCAAATTGGGGAAATATAAGCCCATGTGCAACAAAGTGTGCTTTGGAAAAAAAAACTAATAATGTGGACAAAACGGTGTTTGATATGCTGTAAACTTTAATGAGCTCTATATTTTTTCTATGAGCGCTTATTATCTGTCATTGTAGGAGTGAAGAAGGTCTTTAGGCTATTCAGAGAGTAAAAGGAGTAAAGCAACAAAGTGAAGTATTTCGCTTATAAGAGATGTTGGGCACCACTGATCACATCTATATATAAGATTCAAATTAAAATGAATTCGTTGGATTAATAAAGTGAAATTTTGGATTGTTTTCTTTTAAAGTCTTATTCAAAAAGGCAGTTTTATTGAATATGTTGACTGCCGTCCATAAACACTGTCAGACTTCTTGTTTTTGCTACCCTGTTCATAGTCTAAAACACAAAGAGTCTTTTTTTAGGTTTTACATTGTAGTTTACTGAGCGAGATGGCTCAGACTGTTTCGTCTGTGGCCTGAATTCGGGAGGTCCGGGTTCGTTTCCAGTGGCCAGGCTAACTCGGAGGATTTCCCAGGTCACCAGGCGAATGCTGGGTATGTTATTTAGATCCCCCGAATTTCCTGTCTCACCATTTCATACCCATTATCATTTCACATCATCTCTCATCTGGAGGTCTCGTTCAGGGTAGAAGAGTCTGCGGGATTCTCGGCGCCGCAAGGCAGAATGATATGTTTCTGGTAAACGCCATCTCCTCCGGTAGGACGGTCTCCAGTCTCCGGGCCAGTTTAGTGGGCCGTTTCTGGACCACGATGGCTGGGATGCCGGTTGTACTGGCCTATCAGGGAGTTATCAGCCGGTGAATAGTAGGGACCCTGTCCTCTGCATTGTCGTGACTCCTTGGGTCGGCCCTCTGTGTCCTCTCTCCTTAACTTTTCTCCCAGGGATACTTCACTTGGGGCTTAGGCACAATAGATCAAGTCTGGTTGACGTTCCAAATTTCCGGTGTGACATTCTATCCTATCCTATATTGTAGTTTCCCAAAATGTGAATTTCTAGTGAAATATAGATGCTGAAGATTCTGGGTACACTACATTATTTCTTTTTAATCACCTAAGCTTTATGGAAAGTAAAAAGTAAACCCGATAGGTGTCCTACACAATGGCGTTTTAGTCTTGTATCATTTGAGGTACTACTTAGTTATTAGCTCTATAGGATTACCAATGCATTTGAAGGAATCTATATTATTTAAAGATAAATAAGTTTGCCTTTATAAATAAACATTTTGAAAATTATTTAAAATTGAACCGCACTCATTTGAGGAGTGTAGTTTTCAAAACCGGACAAAAGTAATAATGGCGTCCAAGGCTGTTAGGAGCTCAGATGCCATTTCATCTGGAGGAAAAGAACAATAACGGAAAGAAATAAGGGATATTTGATGATTGTGACTGCTTTTTCATTTATTTAAGCTATTTATGTGACAAATAAAATGCAAATTTTGAAATTGCAGGTTCTTGAGGTTATGTACATTTGGAGCGATTTTTTGTGGAATATTTGTATAACTGGTAAACTCTAAAAGATGAAGATGAAGCATCCTCCACGTAAAATGCAAATATGTTTAAAACACAATTTATTTCCGATTATTTTTTTTTTTTTGCAACAATAGTAATTTTCGAGATATTCGATGTTACTGATTAGAATTTTTCATTATTCATTTTTGAAGCACTAGGAGCTTTCAACTTCTTGTCACGATATGATGAAAGGAGCATGAAAATTCAAGGCCAGAATATGGCGAACTGTTTTTGAACATTTTACTGTTTTTATCGGCTATGTAGATACTTATAAGGTAAAGTGTAATGATGTTATTTATAAAACGGAAATTGTTACTTTACACTAGCCGTGTGTTGGCCAAAGTATGGAAAGGTAGAGTCAGACTGAAAGGTTCAGTGCTATAACCGGGATTTAAACCACGGATCTTCCAAATGCTCTTAACCATTGAGCTACTATGGCCAACATGCCAGCGTGACATTAAATTCTCCAAAAGATTCATGGCTTTCCCGATAAACCACTAGGAGTTTTCATAAACATGAGACAACTACCTTAATGGTGTATTAAGGCTCGGGCTTTATAGTTCAGACTACTATTAGGTCAAATAATAGAGATTAATTTTCACACTAGCCGTGTGTAAGCGAAAGTATGGAAAGATAGAGTCAGACTGAACTACTCAATACCATTCTGATATCTTTGCCGTGGTAGCTCAATGGTTAAGAGTATCAGGACGTAAATCGGAAGATCCGAGGCTAAAATCCCGGCTATGAAATTAAATTTTTCAGTCTGATTCCACCTTTCCATATTTAGCAAACGTTTATTTTAGTAACTGTTAACACACAGAAGAAGAATAAGAAGAAGTGTTTGCAAGAATAACTTGTGGAAGGTATAAAAATGAACGGCAATGGCTAGAAAAAGTCACATAACGCATCGGATTTTTAAAACTGATTTTACTATTCAGTTTATTTCTCAGGATGTCATGGAAAGGATATGGAAGCTCAAATCCAGTATATAGTGACTAGCTTTTAAATATTAAATATCACTATTCCCTTTGTACTTATAAGGACATTTTTAATGAAACTGTATACAACGTTTATCTCAAACGTTATTTCAAAGGCAAACCTCACGCGAAAGTAAATACATCAGGTTTGTTTTCAGTATTTCTTCAAATTAAAATTCTACAATTTTTGTTCTAGTAAACTCGAATTTTTAATGAATATTCTGAAATCTATGGTTAATGGGCCTACAGATAACATCTATAAGTTAATTCTAAACAATTTTCAAGTTAGTGTACCAGGTGGCCCACACAAACTGTTCTTCGTTGCAGTTAGTTTATCCCGGATAGCACAGATGTTAAAAGGTTTGCCTAAGTAGAATTGTAAAGGGGACTCCATATCGAGAGAGGAGACCTTGGTAAGTGAATGACAAGTGTTTGAAAATACACACTAACTGCTATGGCTGTTCCCGTAAATCAATTGGTAGAGCACTAGCGTCGTGTGCGAGGTTTTTTGGGTTCGATTCCCAGCTAGGTTCAGAAAGTTTTCATTAATAAAGCTTTTCACCGTATGCCTAAAATGTGATTTTAGAACGTGAGTGATTGAGTGTGTGTGTTTGTGTGTATTTGTTATTTAACAACCAATTCGTACATGAATAAGGATTGCCGCTGTTGAAAATCCTGAGCACATGTATTGAATGATAAAATTACATTACAGTTAATCCACAATCAGTACACGAGGATTAGGATTATTACGGAGGGGATTCGGCACTGCGACCAGTCTTGAACTATTGTACCCATACCCCCAAGTGGGGCATCCTCGGGAGGAAGGATGAGGTGAGAGGCACGGGAGGAGACTGGCAACCAAATTATCGGAGGCGGAAGTGGTTTACTCAAAGCATATCATCCTGCCATGCATCGCTGAGACACCTGCCGAAACTTATACCCGGAAAGAGACCACCAGATGAGAGATGATGTCAAATGATAAAGGAGATGAAATGGAGGGATAGGAAATTTTGGGGATGTAATCAACCTACCCAGCATTCGCCTGGCGACCCGGGAAATCCCCGACAAAACCCCGATATCAATACTAGTATACGACACCAATTGGTAGCCACAGTTTTAAAAGGACTAAAATCGCATTTTGTTTTTGTTTACGTATATTCCTGTAGAACTACGCTAGCACTAAATTAGATTCTATTGGGACATTATTCATCAGAATTATGTTCAACATATCCTTGGATAGTATCAGCATGGATACGTCTTAACATTTACGCTGATATTGAGCACAGAGTTTTCTGGTCCCGTTTTGTAAACACCGACTTCGATATATTACCACAAGGACAAAATCCAGTGAATGATCTTGCTGGCCACTGAATATAACCACAATGATCTGTCCATCATCTGTGTCACATTATCAAATTTTTTTTTAACTTCTCTAGAAAAATGCTGTATCATGATTCAGAGCCAACTAAAGTGGCACTGTTTTAGAATGTTCTCAATATTTAGCCTATTCTGGAGGTATTGAAATATGACTAGGAGCACATACACTAGCTAAATGATATCTCCCACAATGTCTTACCACCCTTGTAACCCCACTGAGCGTGCCTATGATACGGCGGTAGCCATTGTACATAATTAGGAGCCCGATAATGTAGATTTTAGTTGTTCTTATTATAATCCCTTATGAAATGAAATTCATGTCCCCATAAAAACTACCTGGTGAAATCCGGATTTTCATTTATATTATCTAAGAGTCTTCTGTGAACAGGTATAAGATTCTGGATATCGTTTCCATTAATCTATTAGTGTAAGCGAAGTTTTACAAATGCCATTTTTACTTTTTTAAGCCTCTTGCTGCTCTTCTTTGTCTTAATTACGATGAGGAAATAAAGGTTAAGGAATATTTACTTGGAATGATGTAGCACAATGCAGCCCCCGAGTTTGAGCCAGATCTCGGCGCGATTTCTCATAGATCATTACCATATTTTTGAATTCATTGTTTGTTGGTGGGCATGAATGACCTGGCTCGAACTGGAAGCAGGCGACCACGTAAAGCTTATTATTATAAAACCAGCATAAGTTGAGAGCATGCACTACCTAAGTAAACTTTCACTTTGTATCTGCACTGTCCCTTTAAATTCAGTGACCCGGCAGCTTATTTTGCAATTCTGCATGCGAAAAACACAACTGGAAAGAACGGCTCGTTCGAGCTACCTGATATATTTTTTACAGTTCTTTCATACTTAAGTTATGACTTAGGGTTTTACCATATCCATACAAGGTAAGAATTTTTGAGACCTTTAGCTTATATTTTATACAAGTAGATGCAAAAGACCTATTTAAAACTTGGATTGCTTTAAAATGCATTTTACGATACCAATATGAAATAAAATCAATCCTCTATCCCAAACAATGTGAGAAATAGACACTTTTTTCACCATAGCTCCCGTCTTAAATTGTAGATCAGAAATGGACGAAATGGCACAAGTGTTTACACGCTATGATGCCATTTGTGACAAAAATTTTCAACGTTAAAAAGTAAAATAAAACAGAAAGAAAAAATAAAGAAAGACAGGAATTGAAGGGATGGAAATGCCCAATAATGAAAGTAGGCACCTAGTGTGTTTGCTACCATTCATAACTCTGTGTGATATATTCGGACTTGGGGATAACACTAAACAGACCATCTCGGCAATCATATCTAGAACACCCAAATGTGAGGCTCACAGTTTACCGCGAGGCGACGTTGCTGGGTGCAACTATAGGGTAGAGAGCACGAAGGTCGAAATAAAGCGAAATAATAATAGGAAAGAACGTTTTGATGAACAAGGTCTCGTCACATGCCACCAGCGGAATTGACAAAAAAGCAAGATGGTTATACATGGTAGCGCCCATTATATCTCGACTGTTGAGAACATAGTTCTGAAATCGAAAAAGAGAGTTAAAATTATAATCTGCTTCACTGGCCTCATAGCTCAGCTTTGCTTGTGATGCCTTTAACTTTTTATAAAATATTTAATCATACATATCTACGATTTGTTTACACTAACATAGGTTAAAGAGGGAACTAGGACTTCTATTTTCACTTTTCCTATAACTTGTCTAAAGAGGGTAGACGATGTATTATTGTACTTGTATGTTATATAAATCCCATAGTGAAATTTCACCCAAAACACAACTTTTGGGTTCTCTGGAGTAAATCTCAAAATATACTTCTTAATTAAAGCATGCAATAAGTGTTCAACGCAAAAAGACTATTGAACTGCTCGGCGTATTATTGGATGATCAGGAGTCTTGAAATAGTCACATACAGTATATGTGGCTATCTAGAGTAATTTTCCTCTTACGTCATTTGATGTGTTTAGTTGCTGAATCGTAATTACGAATATGAAAATTGTCTTTTCTCAAAAGTACATCATTATATGAAATTAGAACACAGGTAGGTAGTTCCAATTTATCTGAACTTCTCATTTTAATCCCCTCTACAAAAATGAGAGAAGAAGGAAGCTTTGTGTGTAATAACAGGTACCCAACTCAATGCCCACTGCAAACCCATCGATTATCGTTGACTTATATACTGGAGTGTTCATTAATGGTGAAACGTTGACTCTATAAATGCAGGAATGGTCAGGCTATCCATAATAAAAATCCAATTACTACATAATGGAACGGCTATTAAGTAACGCAGTTCAAATCAAAAAACTTCATTGAATAGTAAGTTCCTAAAATTTAGAAATTTACTCAGAGCATGCATGACTTCAGTTTCTATATATTTAGAACCATTAACTTGCACGATATTGTAAAAAATAGGAGTTATACATTATAAACTTAAGTTTTCCTGTACTTTTCCTATGCCAATTATAACATACTAATTTTGTATGGCTATTGTATGTTTGAATGTTTGTATCCAGTAAACTTCTGATATCATATTTAAGTATGATATATGTCAGGTTCGATCCCACCCATGTGGTGGGGATTTTAGATCCCGGGTATAGGACCGGTGCCCACTCAGCATCGTGAGGAAAGTGAGGAGCTTAAGCTAGGTAAGAGGCCCTGGTCACGGAAATCAACATTCCGGCTGGGGGATGCCGAGATGCTGACCACATCTCCTCCCCGTATCGGTTGAATGATCGTCCACCTTTGCCGTGCGTAAGTGGGCGTGAGGTCGGCAGTCGGGTTGGTAGGCCTTGGCCCCCTAAGGGCTGTCGCGCCATGGGTTATTTATTTATTATGGTATCTGTCAAAGATTCAAAGCGAATATTTTCGGTGTATTTCCACCCCGCCTAAAAATTCACGAGCCTGTGTGAGTACGCAATATGCCTTAATTCGTCATATGGTTTATTCTTCCTTGCATAAACAGATTTATATTCTCAAGTAGTTTACCAGTTTTCCACCAGTGCTCGATAGTGCTTTCTCTGCATATTGTTTGTGGGGTTGGGTAGCACCACCATCGCAGCCTGGAGCCTTGTCCGGCGTTTCCTAGAATAACGAATTGTGCTGTGCTTGTATGTTGATCTATGCCTTGCGTTTTCTTGGTAAGTTTCCCCATATCTTTGATACAAATACTTATACTCGAGGGTAATATAAATTACTTTGATTTTTACATCTCTGGCCATTATCTTTTAGTCGTGCTCAATCTTTTGTTTTCAGTTCTCTTTATGGGTATATAATGGTTAATAATAATTACTACTTTAAATTTTAAATGCGTATTTGTTGGTGGCTGAGCTGATTAAAGCATCGTTGTGTTTATTCATAACTTTCACCCCTTTTTATTGTGTTGTTGAGCCATAACTGAATAATTTCTACAACAAGTTAAAGATAATGAACTAACGATCTGAAATGATGACAATCATGATGCTTCACGACTTTTTTAATAACGTCCTTCAACGTTAAGTCATATCGTACGATGAATGATAGTTGAAATGATGCTCAAATAAATTCATAGAAAGACCGTAGAGTTCTCCAACATTAATCTTTCACCATACGGAAAACTCCACGAAAAATCTTATTAAGATTACTCATCCTGACCGAGGTTCCTACTTCGAACTTCTTGAACATGAGGCAGACACTCTTCGACCTGCTACGGAGGCGAATATGGTGCAACCAGGTTATTGTCTATAAACACCAATATTTGTAATATTAGATAATAATCTCGAAGCACCATGCCTTCCTCTGTAGCGTAGGTGGAAAATTATATTTTCCATTATCTTTTTTACGGCTCTAGGTGAATATATAACCCTACTTAATTATGGCACAGAGGTAGAGTTGTGTGGAGACGGCGTAGCAATTAAGTTGTTAGATTAAAGTGGTGTGATTTGTAGGAATACATACACTTTACATTTTATTAAAACTTAAATGCATAAGCATGTTTTATAGAAGCACGTGCATAGAACTGTTTCGCTGAAGTGTCTGAACATATGTTTTCTGTTAGCAGCAACCTATGCTATATGATATATAAAGTCTTACTTTTGTCTCAAGCTGCCCTTAAAGTAACATAAGCATAATGCATTGGCAGGAAAATGAAAGAGTATTTTTCGTATTTTTTTGTAATTGAATGGTTCATCGTCGCTTCCATTGTCTTGTGTATAACTTGGATATTGCAAGAGATAGACGGAAGTGTACTTCAGAAGAAAAAATTTAGGAATGGAATTAATTTGTGTCAAAACTGATTTGTAGCGTTTGCTGTTTCCGAAATATTCGTTCTTGTATGTTTAATGTTGGAATCTGGAGATGAGTAGTGTGATTGAAAAAGTGCAATTTTTTATTTTACTCTCTTCCCACACTCCCCAAATTGTAGCAAAACTGGGTTTTGTTATAAACAGCTGAACATTGTTTTCATAATTGAACTTCAACCATATTCTTTATTCCAAGCCATTTTGCGAAAATATTTTGATCATTAACACAACCTGAGCTGGAATTTAACTTCTGTGCATTTTTAATTTTTGTAACCTGCTAAGCGAGAGATGTGCCTTAGGTCCATCTTCGTCACTGACTGTACAGCTCATGTGCATAATTAGGTAAACAAATGCCACCAATCAGTGCAAAAGCTGTTTCAGACAGACAAGCCACTAGGGAATAATGTCAAACTCAAGAACATACTTCCTTCTGCTAAAAACAGAGCTTTCTAGCATTTTTTTGTAATTTACGTCCTTTAACTTTTTAAAGTCATATCGGACGATGAATGGAATGGGTGAAATGGTGCTCAAATGTACCCAGGGCCCATGGAGCTTAGAGTTACTCGACAACGTCTTTTAGGATCAGGGAAAACCCCGGAAAAACCTTATCCAGATAACTTATCCTGACCGAGATTCGAACACGGGACCTCTTGAACGTGAGGCAGACACTACCATCTACGCTACCGAGGCGGGATCTAGCCAATTTGTTTTATTTTATCTGGTGATAGTATTCTTTTAACCATTCCCCGCTATCAAATGGTAAGTTGAAACTCGTGCACTCCGCGTTTTGCATGTTTACCGCTGATGTTGATAAAGTATATTTAATCCTCTAACTGCTAATTTGAAATATAACATGCAATATAACAATATTTGATCTTTAACCTTCACCCTTTAAATATTATCTTAAGTTTCATTTCTTTATTAAATCTTATTACGATTTAGTGAACGCAACATTGCTATTTCATTACGTCACTTTGACGAGAAAAAGTGAAGTGACAGGGGAGAATAATCTGGAGTCACACTATCGTATCTGTGTTTATGCAGAACTAAACCAAAGTATAAGAACATAGTGGTAACTGTTGAAAAACTAGACAAAATCACATCACAGTTTTTTTCCTGGTCGTTTTATGAACTACGCATGCTTCTGATGTGTGATTTAAATCTACATTTACCAAGTAAAAAGGGCGCTTGTAACTCGCCTTTGCTTGTACAGCGTATTTTTTAAAATAAGCTTATCACACTGAGTTATTAAAAACGTTGCATGTTTAGAAGAATGAAGTCATACAATGGCTTTTTATGACACTAACTGTAAATAAGAAATAAATTATATATATCAATTATATGATTATAATTTCCTGTTCATAAATTTAATTTTAGTTGCAAAAAGTACTAATCTAATATTGGATACTATATTATATTTTTCCAAAGCATAATATAGAAATTTGCACCAAGATAAAGCGCACAATCCATGCTGAGGGCTTACTGGATAGTATGTGAAAATAACAGGCCCATTTCAATGGAACAAGTCTAATTAAAATATTTTCTATATCATTATACTATAAGTATCACATATCATTTTTATCGTAGAAAAATGCAGATTAATTTGAGTCCATAATATAAAATATGACAATTTTATGATTTTTGGCTATTCCGACTGCCTTAAATATTGTACTACTATAGAATATAATAAGAAATTCCATTTGCTCTGAATGAATAAAAATTTAGAGGAGTTAAGATATAAAGAAATCACTTTAATTATTCTAAACTGCTTGGTTAAAAAATTCTGCGCGCCTAATTGTGACCTAATTAAAGGAAAAGCTTCACAGGCCTTGGTGTCTTGAAATGTAATTTGTGAGTGAAAAATAAATGTAAACCTTGGCAAAAAGTGAAACATTTTGACCATCCCTTCGTTTAAAGTGAAACCGTCCAAAACTTCGATACTGGGAATTTGTCATAAATGAATGTTTTGAGGTACTCTGAGTTCAAAAAGCATTCTTAAAGATAAGGTACGCGTGTGCCTATGTGTGTGAATTTTATCAGCATAACTCAATAAAATTCGAATAAATACCAGACTTGGTATTTATGTTCAGTATTTTAAAATGATGTGATACGAAGATTGTCAAGAAAGTTTCCATCCCAAACTATTTTTGACATAGAACAAATATTTGTGTTTGATTTTGTCAATAATATCGTTAAGGTATTTAATTAAAATAGCATATTTATAAGATTACTTATGTGATAAATAAAATTTATACACTGAGTTTTTGGAATAGCATTTGAAGCATTTTTTTTGCAATTTTATATATATTAAGAGGTGGAAAAATAATTACTGTAGAGAAAATGCAGGTCTCTTTAATACAGTTTATTTCAGCTAAACCTTTTCGTGGAAGCAGCCATTTTTGAATGATTATTTCTATTGACTTGCATTTTTCTATACTGTGTAATTTTTTTAAAGTGCTGCCGCCGTTCACTTGTTTCCCGTGATGTTGCAGAAAGAGTGTGGAATTTAACGACTACCATAAGCCACTAGCTGAGTATCGATCTTGTTTCATCATTTCACCTTATAATAACGAAATATATAATGAAACTATTTCTCTAACGGTTTATCCCGATTAATATGAATGAATAAAAAATAAACTTACGCAAGACTAGTTTTCAGAAGCTATATACAAATAAATGATAGTGAACACAGAAAGCCATGTGAATATAATACATGACTTCTTTTTTAAAGCGAAAAATCGTTCTTTCTTAGAAACACCTTATGTTTCTATACCTATACTTTCATTTCGGACGTCGTTGCTAACATATTTAAATGTTATTAAAAAGTTTATAAACCACATTAGCATCATTAGACAGAAATTTTTCAGTGTTTTCCCCATAATTTTTAAATTATAGCTACAAATACTGGTGTTCTGTAAGAAATGGAAGAGGTTAGTGGGAAGGGATGAGTGATGGAAAATCAATTAAAGTTGGGGAGCAACTGATGCCATATAGGTATAGTTTGAAATAAAGTTTAAAATTTCAGGAATCCACTTTCAAAGAAGTAAGCGCGTTTGGGAAAATTGGATACAAACCAATTCGGAATGGGAGGAGAGAAGAGTGGTAAAGTTGAAGCAATCTGCCAAGGGGATTTGATCAGAGGTAGATCAAATTTGTATGCTTTTACAAGGGAGAAACTTTCTTTATTATATCGAAAATTAAAGCAGGACCGTGTGGGCGAGGTATATTGGTAAATGTAAAAAGAGAGAAAGGGAGAAATAGGCATGTTTTGAATCAGGAATATGTAAAATAAAGGAAAATCCAAGAAACTTGGAACAGAAATTATGACAGATGTTATCAAAATGCCATTCACATTTTGTTTGAATATCCATGGACCAGAAACTGTGGGAGTCAATTCATCAGTAAGGAACATTTAAGAGATAAATATCAAATCGGGAACTTAGGAGCATACTTCCAATGGGTATGGAAGATTGGAAGTAACTGAATGTTGGTTGTATCGGTTTGGTTCCATGATTTGAATAGTTCGAACTGTGCTGCTGTTGGGAGTATTATGTCTATTCATGATGTAGGTACTGTTTTAAGAAGTTCATTTTTGTTAGCTCATCATATTTCATACCTTGGGTAAGAGCCAAGACTGAATCCAGACCATGAAGTTTGTAATGTTTTAATCACTTAGTATTTGAATAACCGTGCGAGACGATTTCTCGGTAATACTGAGGTCTTGGATTCGATTCCTATCTACTTCAACCCTAGATTACTTTTATGATATTCCCTGGTCGGCAGGTGAATACTGTATGATTCCTTATTTCTTTTCCAACATTTATTTTTTATCCCGTAATGATGCTTTGGTGTGCTTTTATGGTTCTTGGCTCATGGAGGTGTCGGACATATGGAGCGGATGCTTGCTCAAAAGAGTATTCTTCGCAGACAGTAGAGGGCTGCTTGTTTGACGAAACGTTCATCGCCTTGTCTGGGAAACGGGTCTTCGTGCCTGAAAATTTTAGGGACTTCCGCGCGTCTCTGTGACCTGCCTGCTTGAGGCCTATAGTGATTCCTTCACTTCAATTCTGACCCCGTCTCTGTAGAGTGATGATAGCGAGCCTGCCTCACGTTCTAAAGGTTCGGAGTTCAAGTCTCGGTCAGGGTGTGTTATCTGGATAAGTTTTCTTCCGAGTTTTCCCTTATCCTGAAAGATAAATATCGAGTAGCTCTATGTTCTGTGAACTCTGGGCTCATTTAAGCATCTTTTCATATATTTTATGCATCGTACGACATGACTTACGTTAAAGGACGTTAATAAAAAAGAAAGAAAAGCTTAATCTCTTCTTCCTAGAGGTGGTAACCACATAGGTCACATTGTCCCGCTCTTTTGCATAACCTACATCTATAGTACTTAAGTAAGTAATATTACTATTACTACTACCGTTTCTACCACCACCACCACCGCCACCGCCACCGCCACCGCCACCGCCACCGCCACCGCCGCCGCCACCACCACCACCACCACCACCACCACCACCACCACCACCACCAGCACCACTACTACTGTGTTTATTATTTTTAACCAGATATAGCAACACATAGCAACACGGTTTCTTGTGTATAGCTCTGCATTACATTTGATTTTACGATATAGGATTGGAATAGAAGGCTCTCCCTAGATTCAGTTGGTGTGTCATACATGGAACATGAAAATGGCTCACAGTACGGTCAAGTGAGGTGAAGTGGGGAGAATAAGAGAGGTCCTGAGAGGTCATAGTAGTGCTCGCCAAATCTGAGGCGTAAGCTTGGTACACAATGAACTGGGAATGGCAACCAGTACATAAGGTTTCAGCGAATGGCGAGTACGTGAATGTTTTTGATTCAGAATCACCACCCGAAAATGGCAGAGGCAAGGCAGACAGCAATGTAGAACGTCGGTTTTGTGCTTTCAGATATCATTTTTGTACTAAACCAATGATGGCTTTTATCTGGTTACGTTCAAATAATTTTTGTTAAGGTATCGTATAATGCAGATTAACCGACATAGGCAATCAACACATAATTTTCAGAAAGTTATTTTTTTAATACAGAAGCACAACGTTTTTGAATTCAGCCCCAAATAGTTCTCCGAATTTCTCAGTTATTTAATACTTTTGAAATAGATAAAATTGGTCACTGATGTCTTAAAACATCGTATAGTTTGGCCCACATTACCTGATATCTTGTAGATTAAAGATTAAAATATTAGTTTTTTTTCTTCTTAGTGACCTTGAAGATGGGAAAGCATACTCACAAGCCAATAGGTACAAGTAGGAGTACAGTAGGCTGTGGCTGAGAACGTGAGTTAAAAGCATTCGTATCCTGAAATCTGCCAAAGGTAAACGTGGCTCAGTATTTTCCGCCGTCTCCTTGTTCTAGTTATTGTTTCGTATTTAACACTTTTAAGAATACGAGACACTTTGGCTAGATGAGCCATTGGATACATACACTTGGGAGCATAAACCTGGTGACCAATAAACCTGGATCACATTAGTATTTTTCTTCATTAGTGTTTCCACACTTATCTAACGAAAACTTATGTACCACTAAGCCACCAACATGCTTCTCTTTGATGGCTTGAATGAATCCTTAGAAATGAACATGAACCGATGCATAATGGCTCGGCATGAAACAGTCTCCTAGTCTTCTAGTCAACGCTTTTCTTTCAGAATAACGTAAGCAGCTTATTAATTTCATATCAACTTGCCCCACTGACACATGCTCTACCATTCCTTTCCCTTTCTCATGATGGCTCATGTAAGCCTTCGAATGTCAAACAACGGTGTACAATGCAAAAATAGGTTATAGATGCATGTGTTTTCGCGATCCTGAGAGGCAGGTTTAAATCGAAGAATCCCCCATGCTTTGTTGATAAGACATTACATGCATTCCAGATGTTTTAACTCCATTATGTAATATATTCCACTCACAGAGTTACTATAATTAAATCTTAGGATTAGGATTACTATGGAGGGAATTCGACACTGCGACCAGTCTTAATTAATTGTACTTATGCCCCCAAGTGGGGCATACCCAGGAGGAAGGATGAGGTTAGAGGATATAGAGGGCGGTCGTCCCGAGGAGCCACAACAGTGCATAAGGCAGGGTCCCTACATTTTACTTAGAGGGAAACCTCCCCTCGTAGGTCAGGAAACGGACATTCCCCCTAATGTGGTTCGGAAACGGTCCCAACAGCCAGTTCGGAGACCGGCAACAGACCTACCGAAGGAGGAAGTGGTTCTTTCAGATCATAGCATCTTGCCATGCAACCCCGAGAGACCCGCCGACACTTCTACCCTGAAAGAGACCATCAGATGAGAGATGATGTGAAATGATAAGGGAGATGAAACGGAGGGACAGGAAGTTCGGGGGATATAATTAACCTACCCAGTATTTACCTGGCAACCCGGCAAAACCCCGGACAAATACCATGCGTCAGGTAGATCACGGTAAACGAACCCGGGCTTTCCGAATGCGGGTCGCAGACGAAATCGCCTGAGTCATGTCGCTCGATATAATTAAATCTTACAATAATTATATTCGAATATATTAAGAAAAATGATCATGCCAAATTAATAAATATTTTGCATCACGGAACCATCTATTCCATGACAGCATTCAACGATAGGTGACCAATCACATGATAGTTAAGAGATATGAGGCCAAGTTGTTTGGAACAGACTTTAGAATTATGCAGGAGGGGAGTGGGTGGAGCTGCACGTTCCGCTACCAAATCAAATCCCGTCGTTCCCTATATAGGCCAGCTGTTCGCTCCCAAATATACGCTGCATGTGTAGCTGTTTGGAAGATAAATGTTTTCTCCCGCGGTAGCAAGCGTTAACTAACGTATTAACCATAAGAAAGATTCAGTATAGCTTATGTATTGTTTGTTAAAGAGATGCCATTTCCCAGGATCATAACTGTTCCGCTGGTGTGTCGGAATTTTGTCACACAGGTGTTCTTTTACACCAAATCTACTGATATAGAGCTATAGCTTCTAAGATTTTAAACACGCAATTTTGGGATCAGTAGGCCGTTGTATAACCACGTGAGCCATCCAGTAATTTACCGATATTTTACGTTGGCAGTAACTTAATGCTAAATATAGTATCTTTGGGTTTGTTAATAAAAGCACACTCAGTTGTTTCCTTCTGCTTTTACAATGTTAAATTAAAAACTATTCATTATATCATTTAACAATGTTTTGTACGTATCATTATTGGCCACGCTTGCCTGCAGTTGCTCTCTAAACCTGTGCAACATAGATCAGCAGTTTTGAATACATTCCCTTAAAATGTGATTTCCTACATTCTCCTTATTTTTCTACAGACTACTGTTTATATTTATGTACCATCTTCTGGATTTATAAAGAATATTTATACTTCATGTTAACGTTCACAAAAACCGAATCAATGGTCAAAAGGTTAAAATCGGGTCGCTATATGCTCGGTATTGAAATTCCATGGTCTTACCATGAGATCGTGAAAGACAGTTGAAGAGCTATATCACTTTGAAATGACAAAATAGGTCTTCAGACATTTAAACGAATAATTATAGATATCTCGGAAATGTTTGTTACTTTAAAAATGTTATTTCAAATAAATTGTCGTTTAAAAGATTTGTATTTTCTAGTATGCTCTTTTCTATCTCTTAAAGCTTACCACTTACACAAAATTCCTTACGAATGACGAGGACTTCGTAGGCTATTATCACAAAATTCAAGATATCTAGCTCATTTAGAGTTAAGATAACCTTGATATACGTTAGTGTAATGAAAGTTATTAGTACTTTGCTGAAAAAAGAGGAATAATATAAATGTTGCATATAAAGAGCAGCTTAGGATGAGGGATTTACTTGAAAATCTTTGTATGGCATCTTTGGAACACACTGAAATTAAATAAGAATTTTGGTATTTATCTAAACTTACTTTTTGAGTTACTGCTTATAGACACTACACACACACACACACACACACACACACACACACACACACACACACACACACACACACACACACACACACACACACACATACACAGTATGTGATCGAAAATTCTTTTAGTTTCAGGAAGCCTCAAAAGATATAGTTCTGGTGAAATATCGATTTTAACTTTTTGTGTGAAATGTGCTTAATATTTCCTCTACGCTAGATACGTGGGATAACAAGTAACAGGGAACTTCTGGGCGGTTGGTGATGTTTGGTTTAAAGTTAGGAGATAGGAGTACGAAAACGGAGGAATCTCAGCAACTGGAGCGAGAATGGCAAATAGGCCCTTTTAGCTTTCAACGTGACGGATGAACGGGGGCCCTAAGGGCAATCAATTCCGGACGACGATGTGCGCTAGGGAGAACGGGGTGCCTAATGATTCCAACAATGCATCAATCCTGACACCGGCTAGCTCTGCCTGAGCCACTCGGAACCCGGAAGTCTCGTGGCAGTTGAGACGCTTCCGAAGAAGGGTCCTAAGCAATCCTGCCAAAAGCGAAAGTGCGAAATCTTCCTTCCTCCTGCAATACACTGCCACTAATCCTATAGCTCTAAAACAGATGACAGTAAATAATAGACCGGAAAACACTGGAAGAAGGGGAAACCCAGAGTGTTCTTAATGAGCCGGGTAAACCGCTTTTTAGTGGTCAGATTTCGCGGCCATGGAGGAATCGAACTCCGGACATCCCCGATGTGTTACCGCGGAACCATCTCGCTCGGGCCCTCCTCCGTAGCGTACATGGTAGCGTTCCTGCCTCACATTCAGGAGATTCCGAGTTCGAATCTCGGTCAGGGTGAGTAACCTGGATAAGATTTTTCGGGGTTTTTCCTTTATCCTGATAGACGAATGTCAGGTAACTAAACGCTCTATGGACCCCAACTCATTTGATCATCATTTCACCCATTTCATTCATCGTTCGATATTCCTTAAAGTTGGAGGATGTAAATAAAGAAAAAAATCCCGCTCGGTTCACACTTAGGGCAACACGCACAAATTAAACCTTTAAAGAGACATTGAATGTTTTATGTTATTTGTTTATTTTTCTTTCACTATGCTGCATTGAACACGTTAGCGTCGGACACCTGTGTTGTTTATTTCAGCTGTTTATTCAGAGATTTTACTTACAGTTCTATTTTAGGCAAGTTTTCATTAAATGGGATATGGTAACGTCAATGTATATGTCGGTAACTCTTGTTTAAAATATACGTTGCGGATTTTTCCCTCTCTAGTAAATATTGAAATATACGAGCACTCCCGTAGTCAAGGAACGACAACTAAATATTTCTGCCTCAATAAGCGCTTTATTTCCGCTACCGTACAATCTTTTCGTTTACGTGCTTTGCTATCTGAGTTTTGGTATTTCCATTCTGCACCAGATAGGCCTTATTAAATTACATTCCAATATGTTTCATTCCAGGGCACTGAGTTTATTGTTCAAGATTTTTCATGCATCTACACATATGCAGCTTTGCGTATGTTTAATTTCAGTGATCGTCCTCCATAGGCTAGGGATAACTTGTTGGCCTCTGCTTTGCGAGATTCTGATGGACTTTTTCTGGGGTAAACTTTTTTAGTAAGGCTTCCTACGAAAGGGAGGTAAAACCGGTGGTCCTTGTCATAGTTTTACGGCACATAAAAAATCTCAAGACTGATAAAGAGGTCTTTGAGCAAACTTAAGTGGTTATTTTACGTCCAATATACAATGGCACGCTGTAAACCACAGCAGGCGTTCATAAATAAAGTCAACTTCGGTTCAATTTACTTCAAATGGCATAATTTGTACTCCTGGCTGGAACAGTATGTGTCTCTATAGTCATAAGTTCTCTGTGCTTCGTATCGGCCACGCCGTGGTTGAGTGGTTAGACCGCTCGACTCTCACCAAGGCGAACGCAAAGTGAGATTGGTGGTGGACAACATGGAGCTGGGGCTGGTTTTCTCCGGGATCTCCGGTTTCCTTCACCATCTAATTACACCGGTGCTCCATCTTCATTTCATGTATCATCAGTGTCACCGCCCGCGGTGCCGCATGTAGTAGAAGTGGGCATTAAACAATAAACACACATATTCTGTGCTTCGTGATTTAAGAGGAGATTAAATGGCAAAAAGTCCTTTTATGCAATCTTATTTTATTATGTATAACTTAGTAGTAATTTATATTTATATTATTAGTTTACAGTTACAGGGCGTCCATAAATAAAGATCAATTTTAATTTCAGTTTTCCAAAAGCACAGATTCTAGGGACATATACTACTTGTAACGTTTGAAAGGGATAAACAGTGGACTTAGCACCTGTATAGGTATTTTATTCATATATCTCTGACGGGGCAACCCCCAGGTGGGAGGGGTGAAATGAGAGGAGACAAAGAGTAGCCGGATCGAGGAGAGGTAATAGTAGAGGGCAGGGTCTTCACAGTTTCCCCGATAAAAGCTGGTGGAACAGGCTACTCCTCCCCCTCCTCCTCCCCTCCTCCTGTCCCTCCCTTCATCCTCACCTCCCCCTCCTCCTCCCTTCCTCCCACATCCCACTAAGAGGAGACCGAGACTTGGAAATCCTTGCTCCTTGATTAGGGTGACGAAGCTTTACGAAAGGCATTCTGTTTCCCTACTCTGTAATACCGAGACTCCTGCCGACGTTGATAACCCTGAAAATGCCAAGCAAGTTGAAAGATTAGTGAAAGAAGAAGCGAGGTGAAATGGAGGGAGAGACGATTCGGTCGATGTAATTAACATTCCCAGCGATGGGTCTGAGAGGTCGACTGCGGTGATAGATCTCATGACCTCCAGAAACATTACCGTAGCCCCACCTCATTTGATTCGTTATATGTACAATCTTCTCTCCACTATCACATCATTAATTCTGGAACTGGATATTAAACTGCTACAAGGATATTGTTGGATGGGCGATCATTCTTTTGGAAACTGTATAACTGAACTTTTCGTTAATTTTTGGAACAACTTCATCCACGGAACCGTTTTCTGAAATAAGCCTGCGTTATTCTATTCTCCTCTCATTTTTTTCAGACCTTCTCTTTCAGTGGTCGTGGTTAAAATGGGACAGCCCATGAACTCACATTTTGTACATGCTCATTATTATAAATATAAATTGTCTCTATTGGTTTTACAATAGATAACGCTGGTTGTTTTGCGGTTGAAGGAAAGCAAGACATACAAGAAAATAGAAAACAAAAATAACAGAAGGAAAGTTCCACAGGTCTGCTCATACTAAATTCAAGCTTACAGCCATTCAATCTACAATGAAAGAAAATTAAAAGAACACAAAGAAAAAGAAGGAAAAGAAAAGAAAAACAGACGTTCAAAAACACTGTAGAGGTGTTCGAAGTTTATTAAATTCACGAAACAGAGTGGACAAAAATGAAAAAGAAATAAAATGCATAATTTGTGGCATTGTGGCATTTTCAAATACGTTGAAGCAGTTTCGCGATGGTGAGAACGGTCTAATGGTGGTTGTCCCACGTCGCTGCAGCATTTGTAGCCGTATTCTATTGGTGATTTTTTTGTGGTAATTTACGTCCTGTCATCGCACGATGAATGAAATGTGTGAAATGATTCTCAAATGAGTCCGGGGTCCACGGAGCTTAGAGTTACCCGACATTTGTCTATCAGGATAAGAGAAACCCCCGGAAAAGCCGTATCCAGGAAATTCACCCTAATCGAGATTCGAACTCGGGAACTCTTGAACGTGAGGCAGACTCGCTACCATCTACGCTACCGAGGCGGGCTAATTGGTGATATTGCAATGATGAAAATATTATGCTGCACCACGTTATGATGTTATTTGTAGCTCCGGTTTGCATGAAAACTTATCTCGGTCGTAGTATCGGATACTTGGATTATGGAACTTAATGTTAGGGAAGTAAATAAAGGTTGAAACAATTCTCTTTATGCTAAATCCGAATTTAACTTGATTTTAATTTGAAATACGTACTATTATACAGTTTAAAACAACATTTTTTCCCTTTGATGAATGATTAAAATAATTTAACTTCTCTGGTTATCAACCAGACTTTGGCAAATATGCAGCATTTGTGCACACGCGTCCGTCCACTTTGAAATCACGACGCAAAAGACATTAGTTTTTAGACATCTAACTTTCACTATATTGAAGCTTCAACTCACGTTGGTGACTAATTATAACTGTTCTAATTCTCAAGTTTGCTACCTGCTTTTTGCTGAGTACATGCAGCATTCTGCAGGCGCGTCATACACGTGTCTGTTCCCTTTGTGGTCGCGTCGCTAAAGACGCTATCTTCCCTTTTCATTCATTGATTTTTACCTTATCACCATGGCAACTAAATATTCTAGTCTACATCACTTTACTCTGAGGCCAGTAAATTAATTTTGAATTAGATGATTTTCTAATTTTCCAAATATAAAGTCCTAAAAACAAAATTCTTTTATAATTTTATCTTTCTATTAATTTATCACATTTACCATGTATCTAGATTGGATATTAAAATTCATCTTCACCTTTTTGTGACCAACTCTATTCAGTCATGGCCATCTATAACTCATTAATTCAAAACAAAGCGCTCATCATTTTAAATACATCAACATGAATCATAAATGAATACATTTAACATCGTCCTGGCACTTGGCATATTAACATCTGTATCAGCGTTTGAATAAACATGAGTATTATTACAAATGAACACATTTCAAATGTGATAATAGGTACTACAAGTACAATTAATGTGAAAACAAAGATAATCCTAAACATTATTTTATTTCTTGTTTTTTCCATATAAATTACATTCCATATTTTAGTTAATTGATGGAAATTAATTATTTCTTCATACTAACCGTATATAGGCTAACGTTTTTGATAAATAGACTCAACATAAAAAATTCAATGACATGGCCGGGATTTGAACCACGGATCTCCTGGTCGCTCTTAACCTTTGAGCTATCATGGCCAACGTGCCGTCCTGACATTAAATTCTCCATTTGACTTGTATATTTCCCCGGTAAACCACTAGGGGCTCTCGTATACGAGATAAACCGTTTGGAGCGACTTACTATCGTAAGTACTTGAGTCCCAGGTTTCATCGTTTAACTCTTATTATTTTAGTTAATTGATGGAAATTAATTATTTCTTCATACTAGCTGTATATAGGCTAAAGTTTTTGATAGAGTCAACATGAAAAATTCAATGCCATGGGCGGGATTTGAACCACGGATCTCCTGGTTTCCGACCTTTCGGGGAAACCTAAATTAGTTTTAATTCTATATATACCTTTGACTTCAAACCAATAACCCACGCCATAACTTCAACGCAATTTAACAAAATCGATAGGTTTGTTTTTTAGAATATAATGAATTTAGAAATGTTTTCCATGTGAAGGATAGCTTGAGGACGTGTCACAAATTTGGAAAAACACTTTACCTAAATAACGAGTTTGGTATTCGAGCGATATTTTATACCTGAGTTACATGTTTCCGGTATACATAGTGATGGTTTTATAAAAATATTTTATGTTGGGATTCATAGATCATGAAAACATAAATTTTCGGTGGAATCTTGATATAGCATCCGTATCCATTAGGTACGGGATGAAAAAATAAAAATATAAAGTACTACCCTTATACTACAACTGTCATTTGTTTTCGGTTTGATATCACCAAATTGTACATAGCTTTTCTGTTGCACATTTTCAAAACTTCTGAAGAATTAAGAAAAAGTGTTAAAACGTAAACATCTTGAAAACGAATTAAGGTTTCTATAAGAATTAAAAATAAAGTTTAATAATCTTGGTATCGGAGCATCACCTTAATTGATTATAAACCATTAATCACATACAACATGGGGAATTTAGATCGAAAATGTCTGTTCTATCTTACTGTTAACATATAGGATCGTTTCCATGGTTGAGTGTTGGCAGCAAAGAACGCAGTCAGTGATTTATGTAACAGCATACGCGTATAAGCATGATAATATTACAACCTTTGTCGTTAAATCGAAAATAGCCACTAAACACTGTTGGTTCTTGAGGAACCAGCAGCTTGTGCAAGGTAATAAAGCTGTTTATGCTTCCAAGACTAGTCAAGCTGTTGTTGAAAGTGGCTGCACTCTAGGCCAAGGTTCGTATAAAACATATCTAAGTTAAAAAAAGAAAAACAGAACAGCTCCTAAGGTTTACACACCATTAAATTTAGTAATTTTTTTACTCTCAGTTTAAAGATGCAAACCTTAAAACTAGATAAAGAGAGAAAAATGGACAAATTTTGTTTTGAAATTACCTAAGAGTTGAACTTAAACTTTGAAAATTTGTTATGTAACTGGAAATGTGGAATCAGGCTAAAATTCCAATGCTATAGCTGGGATTTGAACCGTGTCGTTGTTCTAAGCAATTGAGCTACTATCGCAGCATACTGGCACGAAATTAAATTCCTCAACTTTCTCTTTTTTCGGTAAATTATAAGGTGTACTCAAATTCATTTTGAGCTAACATACTCCAACCTTGTATATATTTAGATCCCGGATTCATAGTCAATCACTATTAGAAAAAAATCTTTAGCTATCACAGGCTCACGGGTATATCTTATAATTAAACAGTTCATATAAAATGTCATTCATATATGCAATTTTTGTTAGGGAACTCTGTGCGCCTCTATGGTCTTCCGTGGTTCCCTCACTTCATCCCCTCCTCTTGAGAGGTGTTTGTCGTAGTGAACGAGATGTCCCCTTCAAGTCTACCTTTTATTATTTTATCTTTGGATCCGTTTGTATCAATCACGATAAATATACAGAAGGAATATGAAGTTAGATAATACGAACCTTGTTACACATAACATGTAGATATCTGTATAGTAATAATTATTATAGTAATAATCTCATGCAAAAATAAATAGCTCATATTTTCAAACCTATTGAATTGTTGGTACACTAAAAACACAGCGTTGTAAAATTTACAATTTAAAGTCATAGTAATGGACATTTACGAAAGAACTAATTTAACACAAAGAAAGGCATAGTTTTTATTTCAATGACCTCTAAAATACATTAATTTGTCACCAGATCAAGAAAGAAATATATATATATATATATATATATGTATATATTGATATAATTAATACAAAATGCCTTAAGTAGAAAGGGGAACCTATTTTTTTAAACACAACAGGTTGAAACTATTCTAACACAGCACAAGTGACTCTCCCTGGAAAAGGGGCTTCGAAAAACTTTTGTGCGGTGTCCCTGATAGGACGCCCCAGAAGGAAGGCGTGGAGCGAGAGGAGACAGGGCGGCCAAAAGTGGGATACACGACAGCAAAGAAGAGGCTCTCTACAATTTTCAATTTAGTCTCTCCAATGGCAACTCGTACTCGGTTCCTCTTCTCCCTGCACATCCAACCTTGATCCGGAGAAAGAAGGCATGCAGAGAGCATCCTTTTTCCCTACCGTGCAATCCTAGACACCGGCCTATACTTACAAACCTTAAATAGCCAAGTAAGCTGGAGGTGAAGTGAAAACAGAAGTGAAGTGAAATGGGGGGGGGGGGACAGAACATTTAGGGGATTTAATTAACTTTTCCAGAATTCGCCTAGTAACCTGGGGAAACCCTGGAAAATTTCGTGTGTCAGAAAGGACGGCCGCAACATCGAACCCACAACCCTCCGAATACGAGTCACACACATTCTATAGTGCAGGAAGCACGTATCTGCATATTCTAGGCTGGATAGAAAATAATATATTTAAAGAATCTCACATGATATTATTCTACTCACGACTCTACAAACTAATCTTATGAAACATTTATCCATACTTCTTTACGTTTGCACATCACATTGCAATTTGCAGCAGGTAAAGCGACAGTCAGACTATTACAAGGCGCGAAATCACAAAATGTTTACATGAAAATGAGGAAAAAAAAAAAAAGAAAATTGCGACTTCCAGTTTTGAAATTCAAACAAATAACAAGGAATCTCTCGGAAGCGTTTAACTCTACCTGCCTCCGAAAAGAAAAGAAGCTTGGCACAAGCTGTATCTTAACGAAATATATATTTTTGTTTAGTAAGGTTTTGTCGATTTCTTAAGTTTTCAAATTATACAAAATCACTCGATGACTTTATAGGCTGTTTGCCAAAAATTCTAGATGTATGTTTACTCCTCGAAAAGCTGTCTAAGCCATGTAATATTTCAATTCAAGTCGTTACAGCCATTTTGAGAACATTAAAAATACCAAAAAATGTTTCCCACAAAAGTTTTGTATATATTAAGAGGGACATTTTCTTGAAAATCTTCTTGTCACTTTCTTGGAAGTTGCCAAACTCAAATACAAATCAACTTCTTGACATTGTGTTATGCTATTGACACACAGACATCTACACAGAGAAGCAGACTCACGTAGACATGGACATGGACATTTTCATATTTATCCAAGCAACCTCAAAACATCTATTTCCGGTAAAATATCGGTATCGAATTTTTAGATATAGTGTAACCTTTCCTTTATGTTTTATAGCTTAGTCGTAGAAAAAGTAAAAATGCACCTTATCCATTTACAATGACAATGTCTAGAATGTAATATTTATAAAAACAAATAAATTTGTTTATGTTTTAAGGCTTCTTTCTCATGTTTTTCAACTTGATATCAATGGAGTTTGTTCGATTTTTGGAAATAATATGTTGATTATTATAATTTAAAGATTTTGTGATCATTAAAAATGTTCACAAGAGAACATTTTCATGCTAAGAACTTTTTACGATTTTAAATCATCTTGAACGCCTAAACTAAGTTAAGATTGGCTTATAAATGTATTTTCGAGAAAGCTCCATCTAAGGCAAATCACGAAAAGGAAAGTCAATAGGCTCAATGGGTTTTTCGAGTAAAATCTATGCTTACAAAATTTCGAAAAATTCGCCATGCTGGTGAGAAGGCAGCTGTTAATCCTTTTTCCTCTCTAAAACGGATCATATTGCTACAGGAGCATTAGAAGGTACACGTACCATTACCGCGGATCGGTGCACAAATTTATGTTTAGAACAACTTTTTAAAAAGTCCGTGAAGAACTTTTTCCAAAAGAAAATATAACTTTCCATCATGATTACATATTGTCGGCATACAGCAAAAGTTACAACTGCGTATATGGATGTCGTATGGCTCAGAACCATGGATCCTCCACCATCAACCTTAACCTTACATGTCATATTTTATTTTTGTTTCCAAAAATTAAGGATGAAATAAGTTGGAATTACTCTTTCGTTACCAGTTGAAGCAGTTGATCATTATGTATGTATATATGTATGTATGTACGTATACCAACACTCCCCATATGACAACTATGACCTTCGGGTTAACCTCGCCATACCACGAGATGAGCAGATCTATTTCTCAGGTGGAGACACCCAGAGGCGGTATCCATTACCTCCTATGACAGCGTGACAGCAAAAATGACGGCGAGGCGAGTGGACCTACAGTTTCCACCGTGGATTCCGTACCACGTTGGTCATAGGGGACACTTCACATAAGCTAGACAGAGGTGAATGCGCGGATAGGGCCGACTTAAAATCGACACCCCAGAGCAGGGAATCAAACTCGGACGCTCAGCACGAGAGTCCTGAACGAAACCACTGAGCTATCCCGCCGCCCCAATTGAACATTATAGAAGCTATGTTTCGGAAGAGTGGCATCACTGCTTGCAGGATTAGTTTAATCGAAATCAAAAATGTATTGATGTTAATGGGGAATACTTGGAAAAAGTCGATTATTGCTTTAAAAACTAATTCTTGTTTTTATTTTTCTCAACATTTACAGTGTCATCCTTGTTGAAATCTTACCTGGAAGCTCTAGAGTTCAGTTTCGATTTCCGAGAAATTAATTTGATTTGTATCAGTAGGCTAACAAAGGGATAACTTCAGAGTTTTGCCTGAAATGTGTATATGCTGAAAGCTCGTTGGAAAATTACGAATATAAAGATATCTTGATGAGTCATTAAGAAGACTAAGAGACTGCTGGCGAGAAGCAGTTTGGAAGAGTGCTTCAAATGACGTGGGTGGGCTTGCAGAACAGTTATCTACACTGTGGCGGGCTGCAGTAGATGGAAGCACGTATTCTTAGGAAAGATTAATAAGCTCGGGTTGGGGGGACCGGCGGCCTGTAAGGGAGAGATATGACCTTTGTTCAGTATGGTTTAGTGAAGTTATACGCTCTTCTTGTTCCTCATACCTCGTTACAACTTACGTTACTCCCATCTGCCCCTGCTGATAAACAAGGCGAAAGTGTGCCACTCTTCTGCTTCGGAAAATTTCTTACTCCAAAAATGTGTTTTCAGTTCATAGTGAAGACTAGCTAGCGCTTTCACATTTCCCTCTTTCTTATATATTTATCTTAAATATGCTTGCGTATAAACTATCATGACAGCTTTATAGTCTTTTTTTTTCTGCGGCCTTTTTTTTTGCAGCCTTTTTTTGTTAACTTAAGCTACTTGCTTTTATTTTTGAAGAGAAAAAGGGAGGAAGGGAGGGGAGGGACAAGGAGAGGGAGGAAGGGAGGGGACCGATTTTTATCTTTATTTTATTGTACCTCACTGTTTTACATGTAGGGGAATGATGTCGGAAATTGATATTATATTGCCTATATCTCTTAAACGTGCAGTATCCACGGTTTGAAGGGTGCTATTTTCTTGAGCTGGATCATTGTCCATCTCTCTTCGCGTAAAAATCGTCTGAGCCGTGATATTGAACAATCACCCGGCGTGTCCAGTGTGTTTATCCAGGTAAATGTACCCGTTATCAGCCAGAGCAGTGCACGTTGTAATGAAGGGTTCACCATAGGAAGATTCAAATGTAAGATATCTTCATGTGAAGCATCCCATCCCGCAGGTATCCAGCTATTACATTTGTCTAGCACCCAGTTCCATATACCAGCTTTTCCGGAACATACCATCACCCGATGCGGAAGTGAATCTGCTTCCGAGCAAATAGGGCATCTCGGGCAGTTAGCCATTCTCTGGCGGTACAGTTTGTCTGCCGTTGGAAGAAGTTCATTGACAATTTCATACGTCACCGCTAACCATGTGGTGTTCAGTTGCTGACAGCCAAAACATTTCCATATGCGCTGCCAGGGCAGCTGCGGATATTTTATCTGTACCTGTGGGGTGATTCTAGCTGCTTGACGAAGATAAGCATAAATGTTCTTACTGTGCACTTATCACCATCTATTGAGTGCTCCGGGGGTAACCGCTCCAACGCGTAATACGTGTCCCGTAAAATCTCGGGTACCTTGCCTCGTTGTCCTTGGCGCCAAAAATCCATGTGCGTGCGTTGTATCATGGTGTCCACGGGATCACTCTGATTATTTAGGGCAAGCAGAAGCATTTTGATCATCAACGCTTGCGACTGGAGAGCCACCTCTATTAATCCCCAACCACCTTGCCCCTTCGGGAGACGTAGTTGAGCCCGCGCAACACGGTAGAGCTTCCCTGTCCAGATGAAATAGCCCAATATCTGTTCTATCCTCTGGGAATCCCGCTTTGTTGGTGGTAGCACGTGTGCAAGGTACCAAATCCTGCTGAGCGCGAAACTGTTACAATATCGTATACGTTGTACCGAATTCAACATCCGGAGTTTCTGCTTGTACATCATCCCACGCAGTACATTAATCCGGGTCGTCCAGTTATATTCCCTCATGTCCGTCTCGCTATCACTAAAGTAAACTCCCAAAATCTTCGTACGCCGCACCATAGGTATTCCTAAGATGGATGTGTCCGGCGGATCTGGTCCAATGGCTAAAATCTCGGACTTCTGCATATTAAATGTCATCCCTGTCGATCCCTCGTACTCTTGTAAACAATCTCTTAAGCGAGGACTGTCTTGGGGGGGTGGTAACTATTACCGTAATATCATCTGCGTAGGCCCTCACAACCATTCGCTGCCCATATATCTCAAGTCCATCAAGTGTAGATTGCCGCTGTCGGAGTAGTGGGTCAACATACAGGGAGAATAGCATCATGGACATGGGACATCCTTGTCTGACTGAGCGTTTAATCGGTATAGCAGACGTTAAATAGCCATTGCAGAGAACTTTTGACGAGGCACCAGCATACATGGCTCGAATCAGGTTGCAGAATTTATCAGGCACTTTTAATTCCATCATACGTCTCCACAAACCGTCATGAACAACGCTGTCAAAGGCCCTTTGGAGGTCCAAATTAATAATCGCTGCAGACTGATGTTCCTGTGCTCAATGCAGTATACATCCTCTCAAGGCAGCTAACGTATTTTGCAGGGTCGCTCCCTTCTTTACTGCGGCCTGGAACTCGCTAATGCTATATGGTAGTATCTTTTGCATACGACCAACAATTATTTTAGCGAACAGTTTGTAATCACAGTTTAACAGCGTGATCGGTCGATAATCCTGTAAGGACTTGGCTCTAGCCACCTTCGGAAGTTGTACCACTATCCCATCTGCAAATGTGCGTGGTAAATGCTCTGTATTCCACATTTCCTGAAAGACTTGTAACAGTTCGTTCTGGATGTGACACCAACATTGCTTGTAAAATTCATATGGCAAGCCATCAGGTCCTGGGGAGGCACGCAATTTGGATTTTTGGATTATTTCACGTAACTCTGATTTGGACAGCGACAGCGTGTCCTGCCACAATTCTTCCGGTAGCTCTGGTAGGAATTTTGACATATATGCCTCTACTTTGTGTGCGAGATCTGCGGGGTCGGTGAATCGTTGTGCGTAGAAATTGTTCACTTCACGAATAATTTCGGCTGTAGTGGAAACCTCCCGTCCATCTATTTCAAGTTGAGTGATTAGCTTCCGGCGACCATGATTACGTTCCTTTGCCAAATGAAAAAAACTCGCCTGCTCCCCATGCAGCACTTCCTCCGAGTGTACTCTGGCCAAATATCCCTGAAGTTGTTGTGTTTTACGAGCTTTTATGTGTTCTTTGATCTCCCGCACTAGTTGCAGAACATTGTCTCCCTGCTGCTGGCGTACGTGCAGCTCGTGGAGGATTTGGAAGTAATATTCCATGGTTTCTCTTCTAGCCAGCGCTCGACGAACGGCAGCAGCCCGAAAGAAGTTTCGTAATGTAGGTTTGGCTTTACACACCCACCAGTCGACTTTGTTTGGTGCACTCGCAAAGGATTCCCGCAATCGTGACCAGCAGTCCTGGAAATCAGTCATCACTTCCTCATCCGTAAGCAAGGAGCAGTTAAGTTTCCAGTAACCTCTGCCTCTGTTGCAGCTCGCCGCCCTGCCCTCAAGTGCATGTATTAGAGCGTTATGATCATTAAATGCCACCGGCATTATTTCTGTGCGCTGAAGGCGGGGTAAGAGTTCAGCCGTAACATACATGCGGTCCAGTCGTGAAGCTGATGGTCCTCTCACGAATGTAAATTGTACTGCTGAGCCGTGCTTATGTTCCCAGGTATCTGTCAGGTGCATTTGTTCTACTAGCTGTTGCAGAGTACTACACCCATTGACGACACCCCGTTGATCTTTAGCAGCTAAAGTACAATTAAAATCGCCAACCAGGACGAACGGTGCACTTGATGGAATATGGGTCAAGATGTCTTGCCTAAAAAAATTTTCTCGCTGCTTTCGTTTATTACTGCCCGCAGGGGCGTAAATGTTCACCAAGGTAATGCCCTCATACACTGCTGAGATGGCTCTACCAGAGGGATGGAGCACGAAATTATGTAGTTGTAAACCTTGACGATACACAATAGCCGTACCGGTACCTTCCGGCCCAAGTCTTGAGGGGTCCATAAAACGAAGTTTTACACTAGATTCCAAAATACAATATAATCTTTCATTTTTACATTCCCTACTACGTATAATAATTAGGTCAAATATTACATTTCAGCAAACAATTTGTTATCGAGGTTTCACCAGAAATACATATTTTGAGGCACCTGGATCTGAACAAGCATTTTAAGGGAAAGATCCGTTTGTGTCTATTTATCTGTGTGTTTCTGTGAACAGCACAATTCAAAAATTAAAAATTGGTTAAATACCAAATTTGTTTATTGGGTTAAAAATCTTACAAGATGAGACATAAAGCTTTTTTTTTAAAAAAAAGAAAAACTTCTCCACTCAAACTACGTGGAAAAACTTAACATAAAAAAAAAAATGAAAACCTTTATTTTCCCAAAAATGGCTCTATTTTGTTTAAAATTAATGTTTGAAATGTTTTCATGAAAATTAAATATACATCTTGAATTTTCTGAGAATAGTCTCTGAAGCTCTCTTATTTCTCAATGGCTTTTGCACAACAAAATACACCAAATCTTACAAAGAATTTTTATATCTGATTTAAAGCACACCATTTATGTCAAATATACCTTTTGTGAAGGTGACCATTGATTTTAAAGTATCCTAAATTAAATGCATGAAGGGAATGAGCAGAGTGTTCAGAACTGAAATATTGTAAATATTGTGCAAATATTATAATAGCTCTCAAAGGAAGTGTCATAAATGTTCGACTTTTAATATAAATGGTACTAATACTAAATTACATACGAAGTTGTAAATCAGGATATTAGGAACTGTGTGACATAAACAGAGATTGCTAAACATTATCAAGTATTAAATATCATGAATAATGTAATATTACTGTAAGTAATGGGGCTTGATGGTAAACTCAATAAAAATAACCATTTTAGGGATATTAGTTGTTATTTGTTTTAAATTCCAAATAAGTGTGCATTTCTGAATTAAGATGTTCTTATTCGCTGTTTGATGTCCTGACCATGCAAAAAATGGAAAGTCAAAGCCCCTATATAGCACGTCGTCCTTCGTGGTCTAGGGATAACATGCAAACCTCTGGTTTCACAGGAGGCAGGTCCAAATCCAGCGGCGGACGATGCATTTTTTCGGGCGTAAAAATCCTCAACATGATTTCCTTCGGAAGGGAAGTAAAGCCAGTGGTCTCATGTCGTATATTTACCTAGCGCAAAAGAACCTCAAGTCTGCTAAAGAGGTCTCAGCAAAATCAAGAAGTATTTCACCATCAATATAGAATGGGACGCTAAGACTCACACCAGTTAAAGAGCGTCCATAAATAAAAACTGAATTACTTAATGAACACCTCACGACTAGCAACTAGCTCTTAGAAGATATGAGTAAATATTAAATTTACTGAATTATATTTTTATAATTTTACCCACAAACGAACATGCAATAAAATAGATTTTCAAAATTTTCTTTTGAATTCATTAATGAATGTTTATGCTATACCAAGCGATAATCATACGAGTATATGTTGCGTTACACAAACAAACTGGAAAGAAAACTCCCTGTCCGAATCTGTTATTACAGATCTGTTTTTACAAAGTTTCTGGTAGCCCTATGCAACTGTTTTCGCTCATTATTTTAGTTATTTATACTCTGTCTGTATTCAGAGTGATTTCTTATAGCTGTCAATAGCTAAATGAATGGCACATTTGAAATTGTTATATTTCAATATTATCTTTGGCTTATCCCGGTAATACAGCAAATAAATTAGCTGGCATAATATGTGTACAGACTTCTGATATTACTGTAGAAAATCAGGAAGATTTTTTTACGATTATGAAGGAGATTTTTAGGAAATAGGTAGTAGTGACGTCTACTGGCTTACAGATGGCATGTTAGCTACCCCATTGTTTGGGAGAAATGACGGGTAAAATATGAGTGATGTGGATCAGCTATTACTAGCTATCCCTCATTACGAAAAACAGTTAAATGGTAAAAAACTGGATGGAACCAAGCACAATTGTTTAGTAATTTTAAGAGCTATAAATTCATGCAAGGCACTGATCTTCCTGTACTTGGGCGTATCAAGAGCTCTTATGCTAATTAAGATGCATTAAGATGCATTATTAAGATGCCAGAGGGGAGCTTTGACAGATACATGACCCTTGGAACAGGCTTATGAATGCATTGATGAATCGCGGTCACATGTGCATGGATTATCCCGAAGCGCTAAGTTGGGAAGCTATTCTGAACCAAATATATGATTGGACAATGTAGCTATTGTAGCTATTCCAGCCATGTGCGTTATCTTAGTTTTGAATAGATAGAGCGGAAGGTCACCGGGAGAACCCAGGTTGAAATGCCGGCATGGCACTGAATTTTTCTATCTGTACATTAAATCTTTACCAGGAATTCAGCATTTGGATGCTCCAAAGCCCGTTCGGGAACTAGGAATCTGCTGAGAGACAGACAAACCATGTTCTCTTTCAAATTACAAGATATACCTACCCATAAATAATCCATACATTGGGACTAAGAGCAGTGTGACTGCAGTCTTTTGTGAGATTGTTACCGTCCAACTTAATCAGCAACACGTTCGGGCGCAATATGTAGTGGTATCTCTTCGCTGCAAGCACAATTCTTTCCCATGTCGTCAGTTTGTGCGGCTCAGTTTCTTCAGGTCACTAATTTTATCGTCTGAATGGAATTTGATTAAATAAGAGTCATGAGATCTTTTGTGTTCAGGTGTGGATTTTTAGTGGCATAAATAAAATATTATAAAAGTCGTATTTCGTAATATATTATTTAATTGCATAATTTGGATTACTCTTTCCTCGAACTTTCTTTCTTCATCAATCACTATTGGTTACCTCCAACACATAAATAAAACCTTATTTCAAGTTAATATACAATTTCTGTTAATTACTTAAAATTCTCTCACTTCTGCACGTCCACTCATCACTATTGCGAATACCGAATAACTCCTTCTTTTCCGTTACAAAACTTCTATATTCACCCCGACAGTTTTCCATCGTCATGAAACAAGATTGCAGAAAATATATCTCTGAAGATTATTGATTTTCTGTTACAAAACTTTTATATTTACCACGACAGTTTTCCATCGTCATGAAACAAGATTACAGAACATATATCTATGAAGATTATTGATTTACTGTTACTATCATTAATCCTCTATTAATTTGATGATTGACTGATTAACTGCTACGTCACCACTTTACGTAATACAATTATTACTACTGCCAATCAAAAACTTACACATATTTTAATATTGTCATTACATGGCCCACTCAGATCAGAATACAAGAATTTCCAACTGGATATTCATATCAAAAGTTCTATATAAAACGTATCGTTACAAGAATAATGTACACTTATCAAGTGTACTCATCATTATAATTGGATACAAGTCAAAACAAAGCTTGGGAAGTCTAATATATGCAACGCACACAGTTCCGAAATCCCCGATTAAATAACTCATACAGGAGACATGTTCTCTGACGCATATATATTTCATCTTTGTCTGTTGGCTCAGTTTTCACTGTTGCTGCTAGTTATATGCCGGTACTGGAAGAGCATTAAAATTAACCAACTGCTGAGAGCCACAACTACAAATTGGTTGCCAGGTCTGTAATTATTAACACCATTCCATCGCAGCAAAACTTATGACAGGCGCTGCCATCTCTTGGCATGCAGGCGCACTTTGTAAAACAACCCTCCATACTTTTGAAACAACATTTCCCCCTGGCGGAAAATCAGTGTAACTGAAACTATCGCTCTTATATATTATCTGTTTTAATGGAAAGTCAATACACTCATACCAGTTTTGCCACCCACTCCTAAAGGAATGCTTACTTTAGTTTCTCATGCAAGTTAAAAAATTCAAGTAATTGCTTCAGTACACACCTCGTTGTGGAAACAAGGTCTATACAGAAGAAGTGGTAGATAACATTTAAAAGCAAGGTACTTATGTGCCGTAACTTAAATTGCATGACATTGCCATAAATAAAACAAAAGTCACACCAGGCATTCCGAAAGCTGATAAACGCCTCACGCAAATGCAAGGCAGAATTTTGATAATCTTATTACCTTGATGACATTTAAGATAACGCAAAGAGAGCGTCTAAAAATGTGAGGCATTATACTTAGATACAACTATTTATAAAATTTTCTCCACGGGAGATATGTTGATACAGAAGCCAAAAAGGAAACAACATTTTTATCGGCACTATCTTGTCGAGAGATTGCTCTGCCTGTGATTTTTTATTGCGATAACGGTGTTAATATGGTTTGCTATTTTTTATAGACTTTTTTGAACAACTCTAGTTATAATGTACAGATATTTCGTAAATTTAATTGATTATTTTTAGCAAGACAAAACTGCAGCTACAGTGTGTACTGAAACATTATCAATCCAACAAATTTTGTGTGCTAATGTGGAACCTATGTAAAGAAGCTGCTCAGCTATGCGCAACTTTCGCTACCGAATATTGTAGATATATTGTGACATTCAGTATTCATCTGATCGACTCTTTTGCTATTTGTATTTAATTAGAATTTCAGCACGTTTGGACATTCTCTTCCTCTCTTATAAATTCCTCGCAGGCATACGATCTTTGGCTTTCTGCGCTATGTACCTATGTATTTCGGAGGAATTAATAAAGCAAACGGAACACGGGCGAGTATGTGCCAGATACCATAGATCACAAAAAGATGCGGAGTTCCTATAGAACTTGCGTTCCGCCCGCCTTGGTAGCGTAGATGTTAGCATGATTCTGTCACGTTCAACAGGTCCCGAATTCGAATCACGGTCTGGGTGGTTTACCTAGGTACTTTTTTAATCAGAATATTTCCTTATCCTGAAAGACGAATGTCGGGTAACTCTAAGCTCCAACGACCCCGGACGCATTGAGCATCATTTCCTCCATTTCATTCATCGTACGATATAACTGAATATTGAAGGACATAGATTAAAAAAAACTAACTTGTGTTTCAATACATTTTGCGCTGCAGGAGTTGCGTAAAGAGGACGTCGCCCGGCTTCGACGCAAGATAAGAACTTCTTGGAGCAAGCATCCGTGCCATAAGACTAGTACTCATATTGAGCAGTGAAATTTTGAATTGAGCTTTATTTCTTCCATTATACATAATTATTCAAAATACCTTTGCAAGTTTTGGGAATGATTCCGTTACATTAAAGAACAATAAAGTTATGGAAATATACGTCCCATCATTATTGATTCACTGGGATGAGTGAAGGCTTATGCTCATAAGCCGTCAACTTATAAAGTTCACAATAGAGGCCGGAAACATCATTCTCTTTACCCTAAAATGGGACAGCTTCTCCCTTTTGTTCTAACGCAAAATAGCGGACCATTGCTTCTCTAGTCAGTTTACATTCCTGATCATAGTAGTTTTCTAATATTTTAAATTAAAATTTTCCACCACGCGCAACATGAGCTGCTGTTAATCCCACTGCTGCAGTTCAGCCTATATGTCAGCAACAGTTTTGGTTTAATATCTGTACTGTAATTGTACGCGGCTCTCCTCTTGTCCGTATACGTGTCCACTTTTCCTACATGTAGATCTACCCCTAAGTAACAGAAAAGAGATTGTTTGTGCACGGTGGTTCTCCAACACATTTTAGCAGCACTATTGTTGATGGAAGTCTCCTCAACTGGAGTTGTTAGGTTGGACCTCGGAGGATTTTGAACGTTAACGTTTTGTAATAAGCCGGAAACTGAGCTTTGAAAGATATGCATCTATGTCCCTTGGAAGGGGCTTTTGAATTCATTGATGAATCGCAGTAACATGCGCATGGATTATTTCGAAGCCCTAAGTTGGGAAGGTATTCGGAAATAGGTTTCTGATTGGATGATGTAGCTATTGTAGCTATTCCAGCCGGGTGCGTTATCTTAGTTTTGAATAGATAGAGCGGAATGTGACCGGGACAACCCTGGTTGAAATCACGGCATGACACCACATTTTTCTATCGGTCCATTATATATTTACCAAGAATTACGCATTTGGCTGCTGCCAACGCCCGTTCGGGAACAAAGACTCTGCTGGGAGACAGACATACCATGATCCGTTACAAATTATAAGATATACCTACCTATGGGCAATTTATACATGGAGACTAACAGCTGTGTAACTACAGCCTTTTGTTAGATTAATAAGCACCAAGTGAAATCATCATAATTGGATAAAATTTACAACAATCTCAAGCTGAAACTCCTTGTAATTCTAATATATCCAAAGCACACAGTTCCGAAATTTCCGACTAAATACCTCCTGCAGGAGACTTCTTCTCTGACTCATAAATATTTCATATTTGGCTATTGTGTCTGTTTCACTGTGGCTGCTAGTTATCTTCAGGTACTGGAAACACTTTAAACCTGACCAACTGCTAAAAGCGAAAACTACAGATTGGTAGCCAGGTCTGTAAATATTAACACCACTCCCTTGCAGCAAAACATATGACAGTGCTAAGTACTAGGTAAGTACCTAGGTATTTCGGAGGAATAAATAAAAGAAACGAAACACGGGAGAGTGTGTGCCAGATACCGTACGTCACAAAAAGAGGCGGAGTACCCAAAGAACTTGCGTTCCGCCCGCCTTGGTAGCGTAGATGTTAGCATGCTTCCGTCACGTTCAAAAGGTCCCGAGTTGGAATCTCGGTCTGGGTGGTTTACCTAGATACTTTTTATCGGGATATTTCGTTATCTTGAAAGACGAATGTCGGGTAACTCTAAGCTCCAAGGACCCCGGACACATTGAGTATCATTTCCTCCATTTCATTCATCGTCCGATATGACTGAATGTTGGAGGACGTAAATTAAAAAAAAAATTGAGTTGCAATGCATTTTGCACTGCAGGAGTTGCGCAAAGAGGACGGCGTAAAATAAGTACTTCTTGGAGCAAGCATCCGTGACATATCTCTAGTACCCGCTTCGCCGATGGCCATTTAAAACCTTCAATGGACGGAAACGCATTCTTAATAAACAGAACAAGACATTTAAATTGTTAAATGCTGTAAAAAGCATGATAAATACAATTCCGTATCTTCCGTATTTATTAAGCTATATAAACAAAACAAAAGCTGGTTCAAAAACCATTAAAGGCTGTATATATCTACAGTAACAATAAAGTAGAGATTACATTAATAAATCGTTGAAATTTCACTAATTTGTTTCCATTCATTGCGCCGATCGCGCCTAATATTTGAATCATTTTGTTTTGTGTGTAAACGAACGAATGCACGTATGTATAGCTGCGCAATTTCGTGTGTCGGAATTTCGTCCCACAGGAGTTCCTTTACATATCAAAAAAATCGACTCCAGTATCCCAGCACTCAGAGCGCGTCATCCAGGTGCACCTGGGCAGGAAGTTGTCACACACCTAGCCGCTTAATACACAGGAAGTTCCTTTAAGTAGAGCCTATCGTTCTAATCTTCGTAAACTATACAACTTAATGATAACGTTGTGCAAGAAATCTCGAGGATTCCTCTTGCTGATCACAAGTGAGTGACAGAATATTTCTGAGGCATGCTTGCCTGTTTGGAAGCGAAGAAACATTTACTGTGAGGTAAGGATTTTAGTGAAGCCCTCCCGCCACTGTCTCGCGCAGTGGAGAGAGCGCGAATGGGCCACTCACTATATTATGACTCCATGTCATTCAGCTTATCGATGCTGCCCAAATGTGGTTTGAGCACAATGGATTACGCTCTAAATTGAAGCGATAACCACAATGACCTAGAAATAAATATCTAGAAATAAATAAATAGAAATAAATACGATAGAAATAAATAAATTGTAGTCAGCCACAATTAGAGGATTTGCTAATTTATCGAAATTATTAAATTATAAAATTTCAGTAATAGAGACATATAAAAAGCACAATTAAAGTGTGTGTGCGTGGTGTTTTAGGGCCCATCAACAACGAGGTCACTTGGGCCAAAAATTGCCGCTCAATTAGAAAATCCTAAGAAAAGTATCATAAGTTTTGTATATAACAGATAATAAACAACCCACAGTTATATATTGTTTCTTGCAAGATTTCATTTTTAGATAAAGAGACAGTTGAATTCCTTTGAGAGCATTTGAACACGAATTTGGAGAAACGACGTGATCTTATTTTATTTGCATAGCTATTCTCCTAAACATATCGAGAATAAAGCGTCTCTCAATCAACAGATTGAGCAGAGTTTTAAGATTCAAATACTTACAAAAGTCAACGAGAAGTCGCTTATCTATTGTAAAAAATACAATCAATAGAATTAGAGTAAGATTTGACCCGGAATGCTGTCAGTGCATATTATATAGGGGAATGCTAGTATGAATTTAGACACACTTCAGTTATTCAGTTGCTAAGCCGGTAGTGCGAGAGGAAAAACATGTGAGACGAAGATAAGGTTATTTGGCGCGTAAAACGCGAAAAGTCAAAGTAAATATGCGTAATATATTAGTCAAGCGCAGCAAAGTGTATCGTGCGATAAACAGTGTCAAAAGGGAATAAGGTGTGAATAAGTCGCCGCCCGGAAAACAGGCTATGTTGATACGCGAAACGAAGAAGTGAGAATCTAAAGAACGGCCGTGAAGCAATCGAGAAACAAACACAATCCGGAAGAGGGGAACAATAGAATCTGATAAAGAACATAAACACAAAGATAAATGATACAGAGTTGCAAATACCAGGTTCCAGGATTTACGCGTGAATGTGATTGCGGCGGAGCAGTTAAATAATGAACAGAATCTCGCACGGGGCACAGTGACTAGAGCAGTGTTAAGAAAAGCGGAATCAGTGTACGTTTCATGTTCTCGTACACCTGATTTCAATTTTATCGCTGTCCCGCCCACTAACTTCAGCAAACAACATATTTGAAAAGCTGAATATACCCCGAGAAGCCGTTTAGATCCATATTCAGGATCAAAGGTCACCTCCAGAGCTGGAACCGACCAACACAATATCCAAAACTTGACGACGAAATTGAGGGACACCCTACAAGAATTCAAGAAGCCAGTTGAGTTAGTTGATTGCCATTGTACCCATGTCTGAAAGTTATATGCCTAAACCATATAGATAATATTTGTGAACAATTAGCTGAAATTCATTAGAGAGTCATTGTTTGTAAATACCTCAAACTTTACAAACACATCGCAATGATTTATATTATTACTATAGAAAACATTTAAAGGTGAATAAGAGGAATAAATAATTAAGAAAATACTGAATGAAAGATGTGGCGTTGAAAATAAAACATTTTATGATCTATATAAACATGTAGAAAGAAGAAACCGCAGCTAGTCTGTAATAATAAAAAATTGTATATTAACTACGGAGAAAATTATGAAGAATTTACTGAAGAGATTTCCCTTAATATTGTCACCTAATTATCGGAAGGCCCGACCAGCTAGCGGCTGGGAGGGCGGCAGGAGGCATTCAGACCAGGCCTACCCATTTATCTTGTAGCGCTAACGAGGATATGGTTGGAGAAACATCACTAGCCATCTCTTTTCCCTCCCCCGGACGTCCGGAACAGTCGGGATGATTCAATGAACCGCGAGGCTTCCAAAAACAGCGATCTCCCTATAAAAGGGGCTGCAGTTGGCGAGTGAGGGAGTTCTTGGCGAGCAGCCGTGAGGAGCGCCGAGTGAGTGAACGTACCGGAAGTCTGTGTACGTGTATCAGAGGAGTTGAACGTAATTGTGAGTGTAGAGTGGACCTGTGACAGACGAACTGGCGAATTGTAATTGTGTGCGCTACGTAATTCTGTGTAATGGGCAAGTGTTCCAACTGTAATTCGGTGGAAATAAAGAACATTTTGAGTTTGTGTAATTGGACTTTTAATTTCACGAACCCACAAAGTCACAATATTTTATATCTTGAGGAGAGACAGAAACATCCCTAATATCCCAAATGTTATACATCAGTGTGCGGAACTTATGCGTTGGTAATTTGGGTAGAACCACTCGCCTAATCCGACTTACTAATCATTTGATTTGTTTCTCTTCTGATTCTAAGAACTCATTCTATTTGAGCAACCTCATTGCATGTCAACTATAGTTTTTCCATCGTATCTGCTTCCTTCCATTCGTGATGCGAAATTTGCATTTCGTTCGCAAATTTCTGATTTTTTACCATTTCGAAATAAAACATAAGCACCCATTTCCGATTCCCTGGGTGTAATCTAATCTTGTACATATCATACGATGCAATGATAGTAGCTCGTTTCTTCAAGCCCAACTCTTTTGAAAAACAATAACAAATATATCGAACTATGGCCGAGCTTCTGTTTCATCTACACTCTCGTGGGAAGCAGGACTTTACCCTCGTTCTACAGTTTACACCATAGTGTTGTCACGTATTGCTTCAAAATATTAATAAAAATGAGTGACAATAGTATGTGACATGCGTTTTCTATTTTGTTTCTACCCACTGTAATCTTTTGCTTCATTATGATACAGATATTCCATTTTGTCGTGTTTTGTTCTGTCATTATCACTAAACAAAACTTATATGTTTAATAATATCAACAATTACTATAATTTCATTCAGAATTTCAGTGAGAGGAAAAGGCGACTCACACAAACATTTATTTAAATAAATATTAAAAATTGTATATAATACACCGAATTGTAATAATATTTTATTCTTGAAAATCAAGAAATGACACAGCTTCCTTTAATTTATATTATTACCGAACTTTAACACAAATTAATCTTTAGCACTCGCTTTCACTACATGCGGCACCGAAGGCGGTGACACTGATGATAAATGAAATGAAGATTGGAGCACCGGTGTAATGAGATGGCCGGGGTAACCGGAGCACCTGAAGGAAACCTGCCACTGCGCCGTTTTGTCCATCGCAAATCCCACATGAGGTCGCCGGTGATCGAACACAGGCTGTTTTGGTGAGAGTCGAGTGGTCTAACCACTCGACTACGGTGCCGTCTCAAACATTGTTACTTTACAGAAATGTCTTTTAAAGGTCCTGTGCTGCTGCAGAAAACAATTTTGTGGTAAGTACTTCAAATCAGACCGCACCTCAAGCGGGATGTTTTGAATCAAAAGGGCACTGAAATAACTGTCAAAATTCTTTGAAAGCGCACATAAAAATACATGAAAAGTGCACTAAGATCTTCCCACTTCTAGATACTTAGAATTGTCTGCTCATAATTCTACTTTAAATTTCAACAATACATCAGGGCTATGTGGACTAATAGGTTAAATATTTAACAATTCTTGTTAGGAGTATTGAGGATTATGTAAACTTGTTTAGGAGGAAGAAACTATCCTTTGCTACTTAGGTTTTATGAATGTGGTATGAAAAACTGACAATTTTGTGTCCATTTACGGTGAAACACCCATCTGGTCAAGAAATGCTTCATCGATATGTATCGAAGTTCAAATAAGACAACCAAAACAAGACTGGAGCCATTCACTTGCTTTCTCTTTATTCATATAAAAATGTGGCAATCCTAGCTCTGAACTTTTACCATACCATCAGTGAATCTGACGGTAGGAAATGCGAATTTTTTGGAACATGTACAGCTGTTTCAAAGTCTGAAATTATACAATCGGGGGAAATCTATCATTTCATAAATAGTTAAACCATTCCTACATGCCACATATTTTCATACCAGTCTGTTGTTTTAGATGCTTAGAAACATAATAAAAACTGTTAATAATTTTCATTAAACCTGTAAATATGCGAACCACACAATATTTGGAAGCATGATGAACGTGTATAAAATCTTCCAAAAGTTCATCAAACAGTTTGAATTACTAATCACATATTGGATTATCATGTCGTCAAATGAAAAACATAACTGGTTTTCTCTATTGGCTGCAATGTTCATTTCTTATAATTGCTTTATGGCATCTTGAAATGAAATGGGAGTTTTAGGTGTCTTCTAACTCCGTTACAGATAAATAACTTGTCTTATACGTATGTTTATTTTTTTTAAATTTACGTCCTCCAGCGTTAAGTCATATCGGACGATGAATGAAATGGGTGAAATGATGCTCAAATGTGTCCGGGGTCCATGTAGCTTAGAATTACCCGACATTCGTCTATCAGGATAAGGGAAAACCCCGGAAAAAACCTTATCCAGGTGACTCACCCTGACCGAAATTTGAACTCGGGATCTCTTGAACGCGAGGCAGACACGCTACCATCTACCCTACCGAGGCGGGCCAATATACGTATGTTGAATACATCAGTGCGCCAAGGTTCCAAGGATCGATTCCTGAATGTCGTGCACTTCTAGGTGGGTTTTGGAGTGCTTCCAATATGCACAAAAATGGTCCTTGGTACACTTTTGGTGCTTAAACCTTAAAATTGCGTTTAGTTTTAAAGAGGTGAAAATCAGCAAACGTGAGAGCAAATTCGGCAATGAGAAATATCTCTAATGAAATACTAGCAACACCCAAGAGCCTGACCTTGAGATAATAGAGTCTCATTTGTCATGGACGAGGACAACGAAAAACGCTGAGGTTACAGATCATTACTTCGACGACTAGAGTTAAGGGCGGACCACGAGACTGCTGCACATATAGTACGAGTCTTTTGTTCCCGGCTCAGAGGGATTAACCCACTGAGAAGTGAATGGCAGATGACGCAAGAGGAGAAGCAAAATTACTGATAATAGCATAACTATTGGGATGGGAAGAACGCATGTTATACTTTGTACATGCATGCTAAATTATATTATCTGCACTTCTCACTCCTTGCAAACTGGAATCAGGGACTCTCATTTACCTTCATCTTAAATCGTATATAATATGAGGACATTAAATCAGTTATTGACCTTGACCTGGGAAGGGAAGGAGGACTGTTTCTTATTATTGACTTACACACAGTTCCAGACCAGGACCCTATATATATATATATAAACCCTGGCGCGACAGCCCTACCAACCCGACTGCCGGCGTCACGCTCACTTACACAAGGCAGAGGTGAGCGATCATCCAACCGATACGGGGAGGAGTTGTGATCAGCATCTCGGCATCCCCCAACTGGAACGTTGGTTTTCGTGACTAGGGCCGCTTACCTAGCGTAAGCTCCTCACTTTCTTCACGATGCTGAGTGGGCACTGGTCCTATACCTGGAACTTAAAATCCGCACCCAATGTGTGGCATCGAACCCGGGTCACTTTCCGTGGCAAGGCATGCTGCCTTAGCCTGCTATGCCACGGTGCAGGACATATATATTCATCTTATATTCAGGTTATATGATATAAATCTTAGCATAAATATTTCATTACATATTTCCTTGTATCAACAAGAGGGATAGAAGAGGTTGAAGCGATAGGCAACTGTTTAAAAGTCAGTCGCCACCTGCTGGAATTTAAATGATATACTCTTTCCATGACGTGTTCAGAATCAACTGAATAACGACAGCTATTTACAAGTATGAAAATTACTGAACATTTCAAGTTAATAGCAGAAATAAATGTCTGAAATAAAGTGCTTATTTACAATATCTCTACAGCTTTTTGTGTAGCAAGTCTTTCTTATGTTATTTAAATTTTGTCAGTTATATACATGTAGGTATAGAAAATGTCTTCAAATTAACAGGTTTTCCCAAGAAAATACACATATGTATTTTATTTTTCATGTAAATATCTTAAATATGTGGCACCTTAATAAAAATTGTCAACCATCTTGGAGAAAATAAATAAATTTGAAAAATGTGTCATGTATAGAATAGTCTTGGGTGGAGGGTTTTCCTAAAGATCTTTGTGTAGCACATTTGGGAGATCCTAAACTGTACCAAGTGTGGTAGTTTTAAGATTTTTGTTCACTTTTTGTAAAGTTTAACGCCCGCGTTTACTACATGGGCACCGCAGGCGGCGACACTGATGATATATGACATGAAGATGGAGCGCCGAGGAGATGGCGGGGGAGCTCCCGGAGGAAATCCGCTCCTACGCCACTTTGTCCGCCACAAATTTCAAATGCGGTCGCCTGGAATTGAACCCGGACTCCTTTGATGAGAGTCGAGTGGTGTAACCACTCGGCCACTGCGCGGCGACTTTTTTCTCTGATACATGTAGGCACATATGGACATTTTCTAAACAAGGCACTTTTTGGGTTCAGGGGACATCAAAACATATATTCAGTGAAATATCTACAAATGTTTTGTTTTAATGGTATGCCATATTTACCATCTCTACCTACTAAGACATGATAAAGTTAATAGCAACTCTAGCTAACTTTTGTAGTTATGTAATAGTTCCTTGGAGTGTAGAAATATCTAAGTCAACATTTTTCAAATGGAATTGCCAAAATTTGTATTTCCACAGTAGCAGATACCGTTTATTAATCATAACAAACTGAAATGATCGTATCGCACTATTTGCGTAATAATATCTTACAAAATAAAAATGGATACACTTGAGATATGCAGTTCTCTTTTCAAAGTATTTCACCCAAGCCCAAATATCAATGACCAATCGCATTTAAAGAAACGCTTTTCCTAATCACGGCTTTGACTTTGTTTAGTTTTATGTCAGACGGAGAAGCGGTGTGAAAGCGGTGTGGAATATCATATTTAAGAAGTTAAGATTTATCATTTTTTTCTTGTTAAGAAAGCCATAACCTATATGAAAACCATTCTTACAGTCATAAATAAAAGGATAGCGAAAGGCAACTACACAATTCTAATGTTTTTCTAAAAAACTTCACTTACAAAGCAAATAAATATAACGATTCTATGATTTTATAGCAGAAATTATGATTTTTCGGTAGATAACTGCATTTTATTCGCGAAATATCATATATGGTTCAGCCCATTTGAAGATTAGTTGTTTCAAGAGGACAAACGCAAGGAATGCAAAAATAAATCTGCTCCAAAAGAAAAAAGAAAAAGATTGCTGTATTAGTCTTAAAAGTTCTAACGATATGAAAGAATTTATAATTTTTCGAAACTGAAAATTTTAATTACTGTGTGTAATTTAACTATATTTTAAAATATTATTCATAATACACTAATGATTTGAAATATTTTATTTGCAAAGCAGCCAAGGTATATGCTAGGTGCATTACTACAAACGAAGATACATGTATAACGAAAAGCGACCATAGAATTATTACTACACCGATTACGTTGCAAATCAATACAAATATTTTCTGTTTTTACTGCAATAATCAGATTTTTGGGCCAATCATTTTATTCATGAAAGAATATTAGCAAAGCTACTATTGAATCAAGTGACACATCGATTTATCTAGATGACTTGGAAAGGACTTGTAGCTATACTACAGATAATTGTGGCATTCCTAGCTTCAGATTCTATACTTAAGTTGAAGTTGTCCTAGAAAATAATATTACTTTGAGTTGTGTCTTGTACGCATTGTGGACTATGTTAACCCAAAGAAGAATCAATTTTACAGTGACGACATCACGATATAGTAGATGGATAGAATAAACTTTATTTATAGAAATAAGTTTTACAAAAATTTCTGTTAGAAGGAACCTTGCAAGTATTTCGTCACGAATCGCAGGAGTGACTTGACTTTAGCGTTGAATTTTGCGTTCAATCAATTAAATATTCACTAACAAACATTTTAACTGGTGTAGCTTCACTAATTCAACTCGAAAAGTCTTTAAAGTTTTCAGTACATATTGGTCAAGTTTGTACCCAGAAAATAATTATTAATTTGATCTCTGTTTGATGAAGTACCTCACCTAGTTATAGAAAATTATGCAGATGCGTAATTTACTCTCAGCAGTGAAACGGCAAACCCTGTATCATGGCCGTAATGTTGTTTGCCGAAGTTTAAGGGGCTTTTGTGTGATCTCCGCCGCAATTTCTTTTGCCTATGTCTGACAATAGAGGTTTCTTGTGTCGGACTCACGGCTGCAAGAGGTCAAAGATAAGGCAGAAGCCATATATATGCACAGATGAATGTCAAACATTAACTGATAGTGATGGATACATTTTGAAAATGAACATATAGTGTCACATCTCAAAACTGCAAATCGTATTTTGATGCTGCTATACTATTTTATGTAATGTAGTTAAGATGTGTAAAATGCTCAGGTAAAACTTTATATTGAAACAATATGCATCGAATTTATTTTTCAAAGATATCACAGAAATGTCACATTTCTATGAAGTCAATGTGAGGAGTCAAAATTGGGTTTTGATTTGTGCTCTTATATATTATGACTTGAACTACTTGATGATGTAAGAAAGGAATTGAAATTGAATAAATTTATCAGCATTCCTTTAAAATGGTTATCCATAACAGCTACCTCAAATGAAGTAGACTATGTTTATATTGCTGTGAAAGTTTTCTACCAACCGGCTCAATATCCTCTCTACTGCCTCTCGGTCTGTCATTTATGACTTCGTAATTCCCTACCATTTGCTCCTGTCTGTGTTGGACATTAGAAACTGAGATCCTACACGAAAATTCTAACTCATACAAAGGCACAGATCACTCTAATGCTTTTCTCCTCCGACTTTCTACTGAACTATAATTTACGACTTTGATACGGAAATTCATTTCATACCAATAGTTGTCATAGACTTTCATTTGACGTCATCAATCTGACGGTACACTAGATAAGTAATATAAAGGTTACATATATATTACAGACAAAAATTGATATATTTATAATTAATCGTAAAATAGGAGAAAAAATAATGATAATAGTACAAATGGCCAAAGATATTTAATGTAATAAAGAAGAATTAAAGGCCTTTGTCGAGGTCCGATCGCAAAAATGTTGTGTTGCAAAGAAAGCAAATATTTTGCATTGCTTGTGAACTAAATGTTATAAAGTAGGATAAACTATTGATCTACGGATAAACTTCAGAGTTTATCAAAGTATTATTTTTATGTTAGTGAAATAAGAGTGAAAAATAGTGATCGGGAAAAATCTCCGATAACGACAATGGAGTTTTGAGTATTAAAAACTCATCAAAATACCAAGTTTTGTGTTATTCTTCGACCACCCACGCTCACCCTGATGGTAAACTCTCATTAGCTCTTCCGAGTAGCCGTGGAGAACAGGTGAGATCGTCCAGATTCTACAAGACACCGATAATACCACACCATACTGTCCACACAATGTGAGGCTTCCACAGCCTCATAATAACACTGCATCAACTTGATATCACAATTTTCCAACATATGTTGGTCATTAGTAACTGATACTCTACATGGAAAATTTTCATAAAGAGATTGATATAAAATAATACCTGCATTGGAAAATTGACGCCAAGCCGATAACTTCATAGTGGTATGAAGTCCAGAACATGTCTTTTGAGGTAAGGAGATGATTGTGGTTTACCTGTAGGGTCATTAGGTGTACGTCTTAAGGCATGAGATAAGCATCAAGGGAGCTTTCCGACACCATTATCTGGTTTCCTTTCATCTTTGAAGGGTATCGGAAACAGTTCAACAAAGGCAGTGAAGGTAATCACTGCAACTTAGAGATACACAGGTAAAGTTGCCGTATGATTAGGGAGACCAGGCAAAATAAAATGTATTGAGATAATAAAAATAAATTTTGTCTCTTTTTGCGCTATTGTAAAGTGCAGTACAATTACTTCTTAATACAGACCCTGATAATTATAAGCTCTTTTTAACATTTTAAGAACTATTGGGGTACTCAGTGTAAAATGCACTCCTCATTAAAGAAATATTCTAGTTTGGTCTTAAATTTCTTATAGTCCGTAGCTACGTTCTAGCTACGTAGCTACGTGTTCGGGATGTGGTGGATTCAATTGTCGTGGGTTCTTTCTGGAGTTTCCCCAGGTCACCATTAAATTTTATTATAAGTCTTATCTGGACATACATATTTTAAAATGGTGTGTATTACTGACGTATTTATGTTTTAATAATACTTATATCAGGATTAGGAGCTAGTCCTGAGTATGACTTAAAGAAAATTATTGATTTGTAGTTTTGTCGGCAACAGGTGATCTACTTTGCTTTGATATTTATTGTATATATCCCTTATTAGGCACTTTATTTTCAATAGACTTGCTTCGGGAACAATTTGAATGCTTAAACCGAGTTCATAAAATCTATTTCTCGGGTAGCTTTAATGAGGGTCAAAATTATTGAACAAACAGTGAAATTTAAGAATCATACAGTATCCAATGATAACTTAAAATGAAATATTATGAATATAATTATACTCGAAAGTATATTTTTTCGAATGCACAGAAGTTAAATTAAATTAAACCATTGCTGATAATTATTTATCTCTGCTACCTTTAATAAGGCTTAATACACATGTTGGTATTGAAGTTAAGAACGATTTAACCTACGGTATGAACCTTTCTTTTTGGAAATCAGTGGAAGTGATTTCTTTAAGAAAGTTGCTTTGGAGTAAGCGTTTTAATTTTTTAGCCTTTAAATGGAAATTTTGACTCCTAATCTCTACTTACCATACTGCAGCATCTTGTAAAACAAGTGGAGTAAATGATCCTCTAATGTAATCCAAAAATACATTCGCGTCAAATTCTTACTAAAATATGATAGTAAATTTCACACATGCATTGTCATTTTTTTAATTTACGTCCTACGTTAAGTCATATCGGACGAAAAGTGGAATGGATGAAATGATGCTCAAATGAGCCCAGGGTCCATGGAGATTATAGTTACCCAACATTCGTCTTTCAGGATAAGGGAAAACCCTCGAAAAGAACCTTATCCAGGTAACTCACTCTGACCGAGATTCGAGCTCGGGACCTCTTGAACGCTGCCATCCACGCTACCGAGGCAGGCATGTGCATTATCAATGCATTTTAAAAAAGCTCACCATTTTTAGAAGAAAGTATGAGGTTTGAAACCGTATTCAGACCTATAAGCTGCTCATAGATCCATGATGATCTTCCGGAAATCCTGTAAAATAATAACTTGCCAACACCATTCTTTTTTTACTTTTACTTAAATGTACACTGTAAGAGATAGAAAAATCTTACTTAAATGTGTACCGCGTTAAAATACATAATTTGTATCGAATACATTTTCTTTGTGCGGTTAACCATTTCAGAGATATTCTTTGTTATTTTCATTTCTTCATATGAAAAATCTTTGCTTATGCTTATCTTCGATTAACATGCAATAGGTAAAAGAATAAGCTTTCTGAGAATAATTTGTTGAAGAGAAGGTAGAGAAAATTATATGTGTAATGTTTAAAGCCCGCTTTTACTACATGCGGCTCTGCAGGCGGTGATACTGATGATACATGAGATAAAGATGGAGCACCGGTGGAATAAGATGGCAGGGAAATCGGAGATCCCGGAGAAAACCCGCTCCAGCCATGTTGTCCACCACAAATCTCACTTTGCTCTCCCCTAGGATCGAACCCTGGCCGCCTTTGTGAGAGTCGAGAGGTCTAACCACTCTGTCACGGCGCGGCCGAAGGTAGAGGTGTCAGGTGAGTGTAACACATCCAAGCTTTTACATCTTATGTCTGTTTAAGATTGTGTTGTAAGATTTTACACATGTATGGTAAGCATTTCATTTTTTTTTCAGCAGAACTCGATCCTCAGCAACAATTGGCGTCTTAGACGACGCCGAAAATATACATTTTCAGTTTAGTAACCAACAACTTTGAATTCAACCACAAATTGCTCAACCGAAAATACCTTCTGTGGACTCGGTTTAAGTATCCAGATTGTTCGCGAAGCAAATTTATTGTGGAGAATGTAGCTATTAACGAAGATATGCAATAAACCTGAAAGCAAATTAGGTCACCTTTCGCCGACGAAATCATGTCAGTAATACTCACAATTTTAAAATATATACGGGTAATATTTATAGTGATCTTCAATAGTTTAAAAAAATTAAATTTTAGGCATTTCCTTGAGCTTGAAAGGAAGTTTGTCATGGAATAACGAATAATAATTTATGTTCGATTTTCATTGTACAAAAATGTATACTTGACAAGTTTTGGTAGACTTGCTTTACTTAATTTTGTTTACTAGTTCGTTTTTTTTAAATGACCCAAAATTTGTTATTTCATTGGAAAACTATTTACAAAATGTCATTTTGATATTCCGGAAGTAGCACCATCAAGGGCATTTTAACGCGAAGTATTCTAAAAATATTACCCTCTGAAAAATAAATGTGAAAACTCACACATAAAAATTGACCTAAAATTCTGTTTATATATTTTTCATAAACTGGTTCACACAGTATATAGACTTTGCTTACTCTGAAAACTGAGTAAAACATTTGTACAGAACCTTGTAAAAATTCTGGAAAAATGGAAGAAAAGAAATTGGAAGACATTTCAGAAAAGCTATAAATTTATTGCCATTCTTCCAGGTTAGTATCATTTAAATCATCCCTTAACATATTTCATTTCATAACAGAAAATGAAATGAGGTTCTTTATAGCTGAACTTGCACCTATTTTGCCCGATGATACTGTATTGAACTGATTAAATTTGAATCTTTGTTTTGTCGGTGACCTTAAGGAAAGACAGATATTACTTCTTTCCTTCTTTCCTTCTTTCCTTTTACGTCCTCCAACTTAAGTCGTATCGGACGGTGAATGAAGTGGGTGAAATGATGCTCAAATGTGTCCGGGGTCCATGGAGCTTAGAGCTACCAGATATTCGCCTTTAAGGATGAAGGAAAACCCCGGATAAAGCCCTATCCAGGTAGATCACCCTGACCGAGATTCGAACTCGGGACCTCTTGAACGTGAGGCAGACATGCTACCATCTATGCTACCGAGGCGGGCTCCCTCCCCTTTTCAATAATTCGCTATCATCTCCAAACTATTTTGGAAATGTCTAGTAAAGGCAAAACTTAAAAAAAAAAAAATATAATAGGAGCTATAGCTTTCCTGACGGCGTGAGTATTCCGAGTTTTCTCGGGCTTCAAGCCAGGTGTAGATGTAGCGATGTACCGACGTTTCGGCAGCATACATTGTTCCCGTCTTCTGGATATGCTGAATGTATGCTCCCGAAACGTCGGTACATCACCACATCTACACCTGGCTTGAAGCCCGAGGAAACTTGGAGTCAAAAAATATGCTTTACTACGGTCTCAAAAGCTCCCCATATAGCTTCGAGGGTAACCTCATTCCACCAAGTGATAACTGGGTCCATTTTTGAGGTAGTCGCATTCGGAAGTGGGTAGATGTGTTGGCCCCCGTGGTAGGGTGTTACTGAGGATGCGATGGATAGCTTTTAGCTTGGACTCTGAAATACACTGAACCTTGGTTATAATTCGCAGAAACTAGTCAGAGGTCTAGGACTGAATAGGGCCGACTTAAAATTGCTACTCTAGAGCCGAGAAACGAAACACGGTCCTACGCTTGCTGATAAACATTACCATAAAGTCTGATCTGAAAATTAAGATAAAAATATTGGTTCACACAAATTTATAGTTTTATTTCAAACTTTGTAAGACTATTCGTAAAAATCGTATTGTCTGCCGTCACCGTATTCTAGATGTTATTCCACTCGTAACAGTAGAAACACTCCTACGATTAGAATTTTAAGTGAATTGTTATATTTCTCTCTATTTAGTATATAAAACTCTTCGTTGAACAACAACCAAGAATATCCTCCAAGGATGGAAGGCTCTCGCTAGAAGATTTAGCCTGATAAAATTTCAATCATGCTTCTAGTTCTAAACCTATTTTTCTACAGGTTAAAATGCTTGTTTTATCTGATCCCGATTTCGAACACTTCAATAGTTACCTTCGTTGTGGAGCTTTATATTAGTCGTTATTTCATTCTAACTTGATTTTGTAGAACTATTATTACCTTGACTGGCCTACTGTAAAATGACAGTGTGAGATAGTCATTGATGTGGTGTTACCAACTTGTGATTGTGTAGACTTTAAAAGAGAATTGTGTCAAACTAGTTGATTTAAAAAAATTGGGAATGAAAATTTATTCACTTGCTGTTAAAGTGTTTAAGGATTTAAGTAATTATCTATATCACAACTTCACAGCGTAAAAACACAATATATTTCCCTATAAAATATCTTGTATTGCGGATTGAGTGCTCAAAGAGAAAACTCTTACTACTATAATGTTTCATTAAGTTTACCTTATGTTGTTCGAATTTGTAAATAGACTTATTACAAAGGTGAGCAAAATAATTGCCGAGAAATATGCGAGGCTCTCATCCAGGACCTTCCGCGTTCAAGTTCTCTGTCACTCTGAGATTCCTTGTTTCGCGATTTTTCTACTTTGTGGGCGAAGCAGGGCTGGTTTCTGTAATCCTAAAATATTTTATATAATTTTGTTTCCTAGACATGTTTCAGGTTCGATGGATCAGGCGAATGGACGACGTGGAGAAGCTTATGGGGTTGGAATTTGCTTTGAGTAATGATCCGTGAGACCGTTATTCTAAATTAGTCCTATCGGAAAATTGTTCATTGATATTTATAGAGGATGTGTGTGTTAATGGTGTTAATTTGTTTCAAATAGTTCAAGTTTAGTGTTATTTGTAAAGTTACAAGAAAACAAAAGTGCAAGCATTACTAAGGATACACAATAGGTCGATCTTAAAAAAGTTACGTCGCTATGGTGATAAGTAAGGACTTCCAAAACAAACGGAAAATAGTGGATAGATTTTATCAGAAGAGTAAGGCTGGTGTGTTTAAGACGGCGCTAAACATGTTATTATATGCATTTGAAGTATTTTAAATTGAGGAATTATCAACAGTGTTTAAATGGTAATATTATTTTAATTAACTATAACGTGGACCATCGATCCGAGACCACTACTTGGGAACAAATAGTCAACTGCTCGCCGACAGTAGCTAGGCCGAGGAAAGATCAATAAAAAGCCATAAAATAATTAAATTGACATCTCAACGCAAAGTTTAAATAAACCACATTAAATTGGCATCCTAACGCGAATGTATAAAAATCCATATGAAAATTGGCGGACTAACGCAAACATAAAAATCTCTATCAGTTGTGTGACCTATCCCCTGTTTGGAGTGAGAGTGCTTCTACGGGAGTTGGGATCTCACACCTAGAGGTAATAAGGACTTCACCCGTGTCGGATATTTTTGTCCGCCTCCCATATGTTTACAACAGGGTCACTTTGGTTTGAGACAGATTCTATTAAGCCAATAGTTTAGAGTGGTTGAGACAGAGTTACATTAACTCGATTTTGCAACCATTACTGTGAATCGAAGATTTTCTGGCCATTAAGCAGGATATTGAGCCTATTTTCATAAGCAAGTCTGCAGCGGCATTTCTTTTTACGTCGATGGAGTATTAAAGAGGATAATGACCTTACAACGCATAGTTATTATGAATTGAATTTCAGAAATTAAATCAT